>JAOVYU010000056.1:16154359-16170860 GCA_025674565.1 Synodontis membranacea | reverse complement strand
TATATATTACGGGCTAACATATTTCATGAATTATTCCACAATAATTGATTGCACAGCATTAGTAACTATAAATGGACAAAAATTACAGTGTTTTGTTCTGTAGTGAGTGAAAACATGTAAATGTTGCCATGGCATAAGAGGAATAAAGCACACTGTTATAGGAAAATGATCACTTCAAGGGTTGTGTTGAATCTTCCACTGGTAATTATTTTCCTTAAAACAGTGATCTCTTATCATCTATCTATAAGGCATATATCTATCTATCTATCATGTCTATATGGCAATGAATTCACGGTTCTCGCCTCACTGTGTTTATATGCAAAGCTTCACTGGCCATTTTGGCAACTGTTTAATACTGTTTAACTTAAAATGAGCCAGTGCAAAAGGTCGCATGATTTTGCAGTTAAATTGTCAGTTGCTGTGAAAAAAAAAATGTCTGCTGTCTCCATACATTAATTCTAACATATTTTTCATGCCTTAACTGATTGCAAGTTTTGTTTTGAGAAAATCTACCTTAACATTTGTCATGTGTGCATCTTTCTTTGAGCTAAAAACAAAACCCTTAACCTTAACCATAACATAACATCCTGTCATGCTTGCCCATAATCATAATTTTCTTTACCATTTGCTTCCACTAATACAGAAAGCTGCTGAGAAACTTAAAGAGGAGGAGAGGAAAAAAATGGCTGAAATGCAAGCCGAGTTAGAGAAACAGAAGCAGCTAGCTGAAGCTCATAAAAAGGCCGTGGCCAAATCAGAGAAAGAGGCGCAGGAACTCAAACTCATGATGGAAGAAGAAGTTAGAAAGAGAGAGTTTGTTTCTATGGATGCCGAGAGCCAAAAGCATAATATTCAGCAAGAGTTGCATGAGCTCAAAATAATGTCAGAGCAGCAGATCAAATTAAAAAGTCAGCTGGTGGACGATGCGCAACAGAGTCGAGCCAAAATAGAGGAGGAGATACGCATTATCAGACTTCAGCTGGAAACTACATTAAAGCAGAAATCCACTGCAGAGACAGAACTGAAGCAGCTAAGGGACAAAGCTGCTGAGGCGGAGAGACTTCATAAAAACGCTCAAGAGGAGGCAGAGAAGCTGCGCAAACAGGTCACTGAAGAAACTCAGAATAAACGCAAGGCAGAGGAGGAGCTTAAGCTGAAGTCTGAGGCAGAAAAAGAGGCTGCTAAACAAAAGCAAAAAGCCTTGCAGGACCTTGACCAACTCAGGATGCAAGTAGAGGAGGCCGAAAGGCGCATGAAACAGGCCGAAGTGGAAAAAGAAAGACAGATCAATGTCGCTCAGGTAGCAGCACAGAAAAGTGCCATTATTGAGCAGGAGCGCAAGCGCATGTCTTATGTTGAAAAGACGTCAAAACTTGAAGAATCGCTCAAAGAAAAGCACGGAGCTGTCGTTCAGCTGCAAGAGGAAGCTGAACGCCTCAAAAAGCAATCGGAGGAAGCAGACAATGCAAGGGAGGTAGCTGAAAGAGAGCTGGAAAAATGGCGGCAAAAAGCAAACGAGGCCCTTCGTCTGAGGCTCCAGGCTGAGGAAGAAGCCCATAAAAAGTCTCTTGCCCAGGAAGAAGCTGAGAAGCAGAAAGAAGAGGCTGAGCGCGAGGCAAAGAAACGGGCCAGAACTGAAGAGTCTGCCCTGAAGCAGAAAGAAATGGCAGAGCAAGAACTGGAGAGGCAGAGGAAACTGGCTGAATGTACAGCTCAGCAGAAGCTCTCTGCTGAACAGGAACTCATCCGTTTAAGGGCTGACTTCGAACATGCCGAGCAGCAGAGATCCCTGCTCGATGATGAGCTTTACCGCTTAAAGAACGAGGTAAATGCTGCTGTGCAACAGCGGAAGCAGCTTGAAGATGAACTGGCCAAGGTAAGAAGCGAAATGGACATACTGCTCCAGCTTAAATCCAAAGCTGAGAAGGAAAGTATGTCTAACATCGCAGAGAGAAAAGAACTGCTTGAAGCTGAAGCTGCTAAAATGAGGGAACTCGCAGAAGAAGCAGCCAAACTGCGTGCGATCGCCGAAGAGGCAAAGAGGCAGAGACAAGTAGCCGAGGAGGAAGCTGCCAGGCAAAGATCAGAAGCTGAAAGGATACTGAAAGAAAAACTTTCAGCGATCAATGAGGCCACTCGCCTTAAAACAGAAGCAGAGATTGCACTCAAAGAAAAGGAGGCGGAAAATGAGCGTCTCCGAAGGCAAGCCGAAGATGAGGCATACCAAAGGAAGGCTCTTGAAGATCAAGCAAGCCAGCACAAGCAAGACATCGAGGAGAAGATAAATCAGCTCAAGAAATCTTCTGATGTGGAATTAGAGAGACAGAAAGCAATTGTAGATGAAACCCTCAAACAGCGAAGAGTTGTTGAAGAGGAGATCCGTATCATAAAACTTAATTTTGAGAAGGCGTCGTCTTCTAAGCTTGATTTGGAGCTTGAATTAAATAAACTGAAGAATATTGCGGACGAAACCCAGCAGAGTAAGCTGCGGGCTGAAGAAGAAGTAGAGAAATTCCGTAAACTTGCCTTGGAAGAAGAGAACCGAAGGCGGGAAGCTGAAGAAAAAGTCAAAAAGATCGCCGCGGCGGAGGAAGAAGTAGCCCGACAGCGCCAGGCTGCCCAAGAAGAGGTGGAGCGTCTGAAAAGGAAGGCAGAAGAGGCCAAGAAACAGAAGGACGAGGCTGATAAACAAGCTGAGATACAGATTATTGCAGCAAAAGAGGCAGTGCAGAGATGTAGCGCTGCTGAATCGCAAGTCCAAAGTGTCCTTATACAACAGAAGGAAGACAACCGTGTGCAGGTGAAACTGAAGGAAGAGTATGAGAAAGCTAAAAGGCTTGCTGAAGAAGCAAATAAGGCTAAAGAAAAGGCAGAAAGAGAGGCAGCCCTTCTTCATCAAAAAGCCGAAGAGGCAGAGTTGCAGCGGCAGGCTGCCGAAGCTGAGGCCTCCAGACAGGCCAAAGCACAGGAGGATGCTGAGAGACTGAGAAAAGAGGCGGAGTTAGAAACAGCCAAACGCGCTCAGGCAGAAACTGCTGCACTGAAGCAGAAACAACAAGCCGATGCAGAAATGGCCAAGCACAAGTTGCTGGCAGAGCAAACACTTAAGCAGAAGTCTCAGGTTGAGCAAGAGCTTACGAAGGTGAAGCTGCAGCTGGATGAAACTGACAAACAGAAATCCCTCCTCGACGATGAGCTCCATCGCCTTAAGGATGAGGTCAGTGATGCTGTTAGACAAAAGGCCCAGGTAGAGGATGAGCTATTCAAAGTTAAGATTCAGATGGAGGAGCTCATCAAACTCAAGCTCAGAATAGAAGAGGAGAATCAACGGCTTATCAGGAAGGACAAGGATAACACGCAGAAGTTTCTGGCTGAGGAGGCTGAGAACATGAAAAAGTTGGCTGAAGATGCTGCTAGACTCAGCGTAGAGGCTCAGGAGGCTGCCCGCATGAGACAAATAGCCGAGTCTGACCTTGTTCAGCAGAGGGCACTTGCTGAAAAAATGCTTAAGGAAAAGATGCAAGCTATCCAGGAAGCATCTAAGCTGCGGGCTGAGGCCGAAATGCTTCAGAGACAAAAAGATCTGGCACAGGAGCAGGCACAGAAGCTGCTTGAAGACAAACAGCTGATGCAACAACGACTTGATGAAGAGACCAAAAAGCTGGAGATACAGCACTTATCCAGTATCAAAGAAGCTGATGATCTGCGCAGATCAATTGCTGAACTTGAAAGGGAAAAGAATAAATTGAAAAAAGAGGCTGAAGATTTGCAGAAAAAGTCGAAAGAGGTATTGTACAAATCACGGTATAAATATGCGGCTCAATGTCATTAACCCCTTCCCTGAAACTAACTTTGCTTAAATGAGAATAGAAAAATGTTATTTGTCGCTGCCATGTTGTCCGAAATATTGTCTTTACTTTTCTAAACTGTGTTTTCCAAGAAATATTCTCTCCCTTCATACCAACTGTATAATAAGTATTAGGGAGGTGCATAGGTTTGTGGCCTTTTTTAAACGAATTATACTTACGATTGTCTAAAATAGTACATAGAGTAGAGTTAGTCTTCAAAGTAATCACTGTTAGTCTATGGCTTTCTGCCATTTATCTGGCAAAGCATGAAAAAAGAAGGATATCGGTTTTGAGGAAATGAATCCATTTATGCAGTTTCATATATCCTTGACATTTTTGTTGGCCAGAGAGCGAATGTTGCACGAATGTTGAAATCCGGTGGAGCTATGTCCGGTGAGTAGGCTGGATGCAGTAAGCTTCACATCCAAGGCTTAAATTCATGTCTTTCGTCGCTTTTACATGTGGCATCGTGTTGTCACGAAAGAGGATGATTTTCTTTTGTGAATGGCCACTGGATGTTGATTTTTTTTTCCTCATTGATTATTTTTTTCAATTAATGTGACCAACTTATCACTGTAACATTCAGAGCAGAAATAAATGTGTAATGCAGGTGTTAAGCGAGATTTGTCTCTGAAAGTGCATGTGGAACCCACCTGCTAACTTTCAGAATCTTTCCTATTTCCTTCAGACGCCTTACAACAGTAGAATGATCAATATTCAAGCGTCTTGCCAGCTCTCAAGTCGATTGTGCCGTTTCCCTCGTCCAACGGTTTCTGCAGTTCTTCCTCTTCTTTTGGTCTACCACTTCTTGGCTTATCATCTAGTCAAATTCACCTTTTCAAAACAGTGAACCAGTTCTGGACAGCAGAAATGTGGATTGCAGCCATACCATGAACTGCAAATTTTGTCTCTTGCTTCCATTGCGTTTCTTTCACTTTTGAATAAGAATAGAAGGCAATGACGAATATGAGTCTTGAAATATGAATATGAAACCTGGGATCCATGCTCGATCGATAAACTACCTTAAACGCCTGCTATTAATAAACACCTAGTTTTAATAAAAAATTCAATAATCACCAGGCCACAAAATAAAGCAAAACCCTAATATTTAATCTTGTATTTCATATAATACACTTGCTTCGTGTAGAAAAACTTATAACCTAATCATAAATATAAATCTGATCATTATTACTCTTCTTCTCTAGATGACGAATGCTCAACAGGAACAAATTATACAGGAGAAAACAATCCTTCAGAAGACCTTCATCCTAGAAAAGGAGCAGCTGCTGAAGAAAGAAAAACTCATTGAAGATGAGAGAAAGAAACTAGAAAGCCAGTTTGAAGAAGAAATTAAAAAGTCCCGAGCCCTAAAAGACGAACAAGATCGCCAACGAAGACAATTCGAAGAGGAGAGGAACAAACTGCACGATACTATGGCTGCCGCTCTTAAGAAGCAAAAAGAAGCTGAACAAGAAATGCTCAGTAAGGAAAAAGAGATGCAAGAGTTTGAGAAGAAAAAGCTTGAGCAGGAAAAGCAACTTGCGGAAGAAAACAGGAAATTGCGGGAAAAGCTTATGCAGCTTGAAGTCATTCAGAAACAACACAAGGAAATGGAGTCCCAGACCAGAGACCTTAATGGACAGAACGTTGAAGTGGACAGTAGAAATGGAGACTCTGCTTTATCTTTTGATGGCATCCGTGAGAAGGTTCCCGCACACCGCCTGTTAGAAGTGGGCCTATTAAACAAAAAAGATTATGATAATTTAACCAAAGGCAAGGTCACAGTGCATGAGCTTAGCCAGACTGAAAAACTTAAGACAGTGCTTAAGGGCGGTAACTGTATTGGGGGCTTGCTTGTTCATCCAAACCATAAAATGCCCATTTATAAAGCCATCAAAGAGAAGAAAATTGCTCCCGGAACTGGTTTGGTACTACTAGAGGCACAGGCAGCCTCTGGATACATCATTGATCCTATTAATAACAAGAAGTTAAATGTCAATGAGGCAGTGAAGGAAGGTCTTATAGGCCCTGAACTTCATAACAAAATGCTGTCTGCTGAGAAAGCCGTCACTGGTTACAAGGATCCCTATACAGAGGCAAAGATTTCGCTCTTTGAAGCCATGAAGAAAGGTCTTATCTCGGAAGACCACGCCATCAGGCTGCTTGATGCCCAAATCGCAACAGGGGGAATCATCGACCCAGTCAACAGCCACCGTGTACCAACTGAAACGGCCTATAAGCAAGGTCAATTCAGTGCAGAGATGAACAAAACTCTCCAGGACCCCTCTGATGACACGAAAGGATTCTTCGATCCAAACACCGAAGAAAATCTCACATACTTGCAGTTGATGAAGAGGTGCGTCACAGATCCTGAAACAGGATTACTTCTCCTTCCTATTTCAGAAACGGCTGCCCTTAATGCCAAAGCATTCACAGATGAGGAAACCAAGGATATTTTCAACAAGACGACTGTGTCCGTGCCATTTGGAAGATTTAAGGGAAAGACCCTTACCATTTGGGAGATCATTAATTCTGAATACTTCACAGACGAACAGAGAAAGGATTTAATTCGCCAGTACAAAACAGGCAAGATCACAGTGGAAAAGATCATCAAGATTGTAATCACTGTTGCCGAAGAAAAAGAGAAAGCAAACGAGCTTGAATTTGATGGCCTTAGAGCACCTGTTCCTGCAGCAGAGCTACTGGAATCAAAGGTTATTGACAAAGATCTTTACAACAAGTTGCAAAAAGGAAACAAGACCGTCAAAGAGGTGTCCGAGACGGAGCCTGTACACAAAGCTCTGAAGGGTTGCAACAGCATTGCAGGCGTAGTCATCGACTCATCGAAAGAGACGTTGTCGTTCTACCAGGCTTTGAAAAATGACGTGATGAGGCCAGGCCCAGCTTTGACTCTCTTAGAAGCTCAGGCTGCGACTGGATACATCATAGACCCTGTGAAAAAGCAGAAACTTACAGTAGATGAAGCTGTAAAAGCAGGTGTTGTTGGCCCTGAGCTACATGAAAAATTACTGTCTGCAGAAAGAGCTGTCACTGGCTACAGGGATCCTTACACTGGAAAAACAGTGTCTCTCTTTGAGGCAATGAAAAAGGAACTGATTAACAAAGACCAGGGAATCAGATTTCTTGATGCACAATTGGCAACAGGAGGCATCATAGACCCGGTTAAAAGCTACCGCATTCCACAGGACATTGCCTACAAGCGGGGTTACTTTGACAATGAAACCTATAATGTCTTGATTAACCCGACAGAAGACATCAAGGGTTTCTATGATCCAAACACAAAGGAGTATGTCACATATCAGCAGCTTCAGAAGAGATGTATTACGGACAAAAAGACTGGGCTTCAGCTTCTGCCCTTGTCTGAACAAGCAATCAATGCCAAAGAGGAACAGACGTACACTGAAGCACAGACCAAAGAAGCAATGACACAGGCATCAGTAGAGATCCAGAGTGGGCCATTTAAAGGCAGAAAAGTTACCATCTGGGAGATAATCAACTCTGAATATCTTACTGAGGAACAACGACTCGATTTACTCAGGCAGTACAGGTCTGGAAAGGTGACAATTGAGAAGCTAATAAAGATTGTAGTCACGATTGTGGAAGACAGAGAAGCCAAGAAAGAAGAACAGTCCACTTTCAAAGGGCTTAGGGCTCCTGTCCCAGCTAAGTCCCTTTTGGACTCCAAAATTATTGATAAATCAACCTATGATTTGCTTGAACAAGGTAGGAAGACTCCAGATGAAGTCAGCAAAAACAACAATGTTAGTAAGTACCTACAAGGCTCTGACACCATTGCTGGCATATACCATGAACCTACGAAAGAAAAGCTTGGCATTTATCAAGCAATGAAAAGGAAACTTTTGAGACAGGACACGGGCATTTCTCTGCTTGAAGCCCAAGCTGCTACAGGTTTCATGGTGGATCCTGTAAAGAACAAGTTTCTCACAGTTGATGATGCTGTTAAAGCAGGTCTTATAGGACCTGAACTTCATGAAAAGCTCCTCATTGCTGAAAAAGCTGTTACTGGCTACAAAGACCCATTCACAGGCAAAATTATCTCCTTGTTTCAAGCAATGCAAAAAGAGCTTATACCCAAAGACCATGCCATGCCTCTGTTAGAGGCACAGATTTCCAGTGGAGGAATTATTGATCCAGTTAACAGTCATCGGATTCCCACTGATGTGGCATGCCATCGGGGATATTTCAGCAAGGAAATGGCCAGCGTTATGGCTGAAGCCTCAGACATAAAGAAGACCATCTCTGACCCTGATACTGATGAGAATGTGTCATATAAACAAGTAAAAGACAAATGTATGAGAGATCCTGAGACAGGCTTAAACCTTTTACGACTGTCCAAACCACAGGCCCCGACAGTGGTCGAAAAGACGTACCTTTATACTGAAGAACAGACCCAGAGCGATCTATCTAGTACTCAGGTTGACCTCCCAATTGAAGGCCTTGCTCAGGGCTCAATGTCTCTCTGGGATGTCATGAACTCAAGTCTGCTACCTGAAGTAGAAAGGGCAAAAATCCTGGATGACTATCGGTCAGGCAAAATAACTAAAGAGCGAATGATTATTATAATCATCGAGATAATGGAGCAGAGAGAAATTATCAGAGGGGAGAACATCAAGTCATGTAACATGGGCAGACGCCGGGTCACAATTGAAGAACTCTATAGTGCCCGTATAATTGACCTAGAAACGTTCAACCTGCTAAAGCAAGAGAAGAAGACCATTCGTGAGATCATGGAGTTACAGAGTGTTAAGCAATACTTGTTTGGTACTGGCAGCATTGCTGGTGTGGCCCCTGATTCCAAATCCAAAACCAGTGTTTATCAGGCCCTGAAGAGAGGGCTTATGAATCCAGAAGATGCAATTATCCTCTTGGAAGCCCAGGCAGCCACTGGATTTATCGTTGATCCTGTCAAGAATGAGATGCTCACAGTTGATGAGGCAGTGCGCAAAGGTGTGGTAGGGCCAGAACTCCATGACAGACTTCTGTCAGCAGAAAGAGCAGTCACCGGGTACAAGGATCCTTACAGTGGCAAACTTATTTCCCTTTTCCAGGCGATGAAAAAGGATCTTGTGCCAGAAGACTATGCTTTAAGGCTGCTTGATGCTCAGACGGCAACTGGTGGTATAATAGATCCAGAATTCAACTTCCATCTACCAGCAGATGTTGCTACACAACGTGGCTATATCAACAAAGAAACATATGAGAAACTTAATGATGAAGTTAAAGGATATGTTGATCCTGTTACAGGTGAAAAACTCTCATATGCACAACTGCTCAAGAGGTGCAGGCTTGATAAAGATGGACTGTATTTGCTGCCTTTAGCCGAAAAACGACCAATGTTTAAGGGGCTCAGAAAAGAAATCACAATGGAAGAACTGATACGCTCACAAATAATTGATGCAGAATCTGTTTCTGCACTTAATGAGGGTCTGTTAACACTTGAGGAGCTGAGCAGTAGGCTTAAGAAATACATTGAGGGCACAAGCTGTATTGCTGGTGTGTTTGTAGAATCAAATAAAGACCGTCTTTCTATATACCAAGCCATGAAGAAAAACATGATCAGGCCAGGGACTGCTTTTGAATTGCTGGAAGCCCAAGCAGCTACGGGATACATCATTGACCCAATTAAGAATCTCAAGTTAACAGTCAGTGAAGCTGTGAAGATGGGGATCGTGGGCCCAGAGTTTAAAGACAAGCTCATGTCTGCTGAACGGGCTGTAACTGGATACCGAGATCCTTATACCGGTAAAACCATCTCACTCTTTCAGGCTATGAAAAAAGGTCTGATTCTCAAAGACCATGGAATTCGTCTTCTTGAAGCTCAGATCGCAACTGGAGGAATCATTGACCCTGAGGAGAGTCATCGCTTGCCTGTGGAAGTCGCTTACAATCGTGGATTCTTCGATGAAGAGATGAATGAGATCCTCTCTGATCCATCTGATGATACCAAGGGCTTTTTTGACCCAAACACCGAGGAGAATCTAACCTATCTGCAGCTAATGGAAAGATGCATCATAGATCCAGAGACTGATCTCTTGCTTTTACTTTTAAAGGAGAAGAAGCGAGAGAGAAAGACTTCCTCCAAGTCCTCTGTTCGCAAACGCAGAGTTGTTATTGTTGATCCTGAGTCAGGCAAAGAAATGTCTGTGTATGAAGCCTATCGCAAAGGGCTCATTGATCACCAAACGTACCTTGAACTTGCAGAGCAGGAATGTGAATGGGAAGAAATCACAATGACATCATCTGATGGTGAAGAGAAGTCCATAATCATCGACAGAAGGTCAGGTCGCCAGTATGACATTGCCGATGCTCTGGCAAGAGGTCTTATTGATCAGTCTTCTCTTGACCAATACCGCTCTGGCAACCTTGCCATTACAGAATTTGCTGACATGTTGTCTGGAAACATGGGTGGCTTTCGCTCCCGGTCATCATCCATTGGATCCTCTTCATCCTATCCAATGAGTCCCATACCATCCATCAAAACCCCTGCAACTGTGTGGAATGATCCTACTGAGGAGACTGGACCTGTGGCTGGAATTCTTGATACAGACACTCTAGAGAAGATTTCAGTCACTGAAGCCATGCACAGAAACATAGTGGACAGCATCACTGGCCAAAGACTGCTGGAGGCACAAGCTTGCACCGGTGGCATAATAGACCCATCAACTGGACAAAAGTATTCCGTCGTCGATGCAACCAATAAGGGTCTTCTGGATAAGATAATGGTTGACAGAATTAACCTAGCACAGAAAGCCTTCAATGGATTTGAGGATCCTAGAACCAAAGTGAAAATGTCTGCTGCTCAAGCCCTTAAGAAAGGCTGGCTGTATTATGAGGCCGGTCAGCGTTTTCTGGAGGTGCAGTATCTTACTGGTGGGCTTATTGAACCAGAAGCTGAAGGAAGAGTACCTCTGGAAGAGGCAATCAAGAAAGGCTATATAGATGTCCGCACGGCCCAAAAGCTAAGGGATGTGAGTGCCTATTCCAAATACCTTACTTGCCCTAAAACTAAACTGAAGATTTCCTACAAGGATGCAATGGAAAGAAGCATGGTTGAGGAAGGAACTGGGCTGAGGTTGCTAGAAGCCTGCTCACAGTCAAGTAAAGGCCTTTACAGTCCTTTCAATATCAGTGGTTCTGGGTCTGCTGCTGGCTCAAGATCTGGATCCAGGACAGGATCTAGATCAGGCTCAAGAAGAGGTAGCTTCGATGCCACCGGCTCCGGCTTCAGCATGAACTTCTCCTCATCTTCCTACACGTCCTCCAGTTATAGTCGCAGATTCTAATACTGCCCCTGCTATGCACTTAGCCCACACTCTCACAGCACTGTCAGTGACACAAACTTGTAGCCATAAAGAGGCTAGTTTTTAAATTAAGTCCCCTACTACACACTACAACTGCAGAAAACAAAGATTTTTATTTATTAATGATAATTTGCATGTTTTTGTCATAGAAAAGTGCATTCCAGAAACTACTGTTACGTTCTTATTGGGGACTGCTGACAGAGTCCTATTATTATGTAGTTTGGGTGCTTAAATACTATGCATTTTATAGTCAGCCATGACAATTATTCATCCTCAAAGTTTGTGCTAACTTCAGATCATTTATAATACCCGAGTAATGTCGAACTTTTTTTGTCCATTACTCAAATACCACTGCTGATTTTATGACGTTATTACGGATAACTACATTAACGATCTAGTGTTTTTTTGTTTGTTTTTTTTTGTTTTTTTTTACAGAGTACTTTTATTAACTACTACTTCTAGCCTGCATTTGTACTTTAATTTAAGATGTCTTTATTTTTTACTTGGATTTGTTTTCAAGTTAACAACCAGGAAATCTGCCAAATGGATAAGAAAAAACTGACAAGATTATTATTATTTTTTTTTAATGCATGTATATGACTTATTAACAGCACATGCCATCATGGAAATAGTGTTGTGCAAATAATATTGCTGAATGTATAGTGAAATATTATACCATGTTTTGATGTTAACACTGGAGGAGGAAAGCACACATAAAGTAACACAAACTGTACCACCCTTTTTTTCACAACCCAACTCACAGTTATTCCCCAGTGGAGGTATATGCCTTATTTATTAACATCTAAATGTCCTTTATAAAACAATGATTAAGAGCACCGGTGTCCCCAGCCACCATTCAACACCTATACAGTTTATAATCATTTCATTCAAGTGGTCCCGGTGTATTGTGCCAAGAAGATTTAAGATGTCTGACCCTACCTCTACTCATAGCATCTGGACAAACCTGAATGCGATGCTGAGCATTTGATACTTGTAAGTCAAATCAACAACATTTAAAAAAAAAAAAAAAAACGGTTCTCTTCCTGTTATCTAAGTCTAGGTCTAAAGTTTTAGTAAATAACATGCCATGTGTAGGCATAATGCTTCTCTAACTTCATTTCTTTCCCACAGACTCATCTTGATTATTAGACAGTCAATCGAGTGTGCAACAGTCATTGATGATTTAACCTGGTTTCCCTCTGTCTTTTTATTTTTTTGTCCAGCATTTAGCCATAACCAAAGCTGTTGTAATGGAAGAAAGTGTTCGTGTGTTCTTGAGCAGTAAAATTGACGCTTGCCAGCAGCCCTCAGCTCCAAACATTCAGGTAAGTGCTTGTTTAATGTAATTGAATTGCATGTCCAGACTGTTTATGCATAAATGTTGGTCTAGCTTCATGCATTAGTTTTTGTTTGACATTTTTTCTTGTTTCATAGTATCCATTTTTTTGTTATTGTTTTTGTTTTGTTTTGTTTTTTTTTTAGATCTGCAGTGAGGCTTTCATTCCTTTCTTCTGTTGCTTCAGCAGTATCATTTGCTCAGAGAAGGTAGAGGATAGGGTTACCCTGAAGTTCTCCTTGAATATCATACCTGCAATTGACTGTCATCGACTGAACATTTCATGGCATTACCATCTACAATGTTCACACACAAACTTAATTTTTGGCAGAAATACTCCTCGTGAGCCACTTGAAGGACTAAATATAACTTTGCCGAGACACAGTAATGTCCTACTTCCCACATTTCTTCTAATCTCTAATTTCACACTACCATTAGGCAGTGTAAACCATTTACAATGCATTCCCCTGATGCCCCTTGTCCAGGGTGTGCTACTGTATTCTACACAAGTTTTGAGTTCAGCAATACATTTTAGTGTATCCGGGATATATTGTGGGAGGTTTTTTTTTTGTTGTTGTTGTTGTTTTTCCGTTTTTAACAAACATATTGTTGTTGTTGGTTTTTTTTCCCCCCTCAACCAGTGTTTCTTCTAATCCACTGTCTATTTTCTTGAAAGTACTTGACTTGTGTACATCTTCATATTTGGTTTCCCTTTTCTTTATTTTGATATCATGCTCTGTAATATATTTGCTTTGCATGGTTTACTTAACTCAATATGACCTTATAGAAAATTGAGATGAAGAGCAGACTGCCATTATAAGTGTCATTGTGAGGTTAACACCTTATTATGAATTGTATGAAATCCAAACTGACCTGTGCATGAGGTATATAATGCTGGGAGGAACTTACATTGCTTTTAAAAAAATAACTTCATATTCTAATGTAAATAAAAGGATTATAGAAATATCAGCTATGTCTGTGCTTTGTTTTACACAGTTCAATTTGAAGGCTGTACATGTTAATGTACATGTTCATTTTATATGATATGATATATGATATGATATGATATGTCTGTCTTATAACGGTCTTTCCAGGGCGAAAATATAGAATACAAATAGAATAGAGGTCTGCATTATGGTTCATCAAGTCACAGTAAAAGCTCAAATCAAAACTTGCAACAATTTTTTTGGAGAATATTACTTTTTTTTTTTTTCTTTTTTTTTTCTTCGCTCTAATGGGAAATTTATAATATTATAAATTACACTATCTGGTCCAAATAATGTCGAAACCAGACCATCACATTCATATCTACCCATTCCAAAACCATGGGGATTAACATGCCATTGGTTCCCCCTTTGCTGCTATAATAACCGCTGCTCTTTTGGGAAGGCGTCCAATTTGATATTGGAGCGTGACTGTGGGGATTTGTGCTCATTCAGCTACAAAAGCATTACTGAGGTCAGGCAATTCATCCCAAATGTGTTCGGTGAGGTTGAGGTCAGGGATTGGGCCACTCTTCTTCCATATTTACTTTGGCAGTACCAAGGCTGTACCAACTTCTTCTTTTTTTTTGTTAGTTATTTCATTTTATAATAATTATATATAATCTAACTCAACAAGTATGTATCAAATCTAGTAGTAAATAATTCATCCTACATACTGGAACAGAATTAATGTGTAATTCAAATAGCTTTTGGAATTTTTCATGATCATTTTCTCTTAAAACTATGTGCTGAAAATCTGTACAATTAGGTACAATTATTAAGGGCAATTAGGGTCTTAACGAAAAGTTTTCACATGGTTGAAACAGAAATGTCCCAGGAACTGGACTGGAATGAATTTGCCCATAATGCTGATCCTTATACTATGACTACTGTATGTCATCATTCGCAAATGAATGGTGGACCTACCCCAGATTCAGATCAAAGTTGGTCACATTGACCAGAGGCCAGTTAAATAAATTTTATCATAGTAATTATTTGCAAATATCAAATCATTTCCTGATGAATCAAAGTCATCTCGTGTGGAAGCTTGAGGTTTACACGTATAGTCCTCACACTACGTTAGGAGGATGGTGAAGGAGGGAAAAGAGAGACCAAAGGTCAAACATTTACAACTGCACAGATTAGTTGACTCTTGTGGTTCAACATTTTCATAGCATCACATTTAATATAGCAAGCTGTTTGGAAGTGTTACAAATAAAGAAGCATTTACTGAGAGCATCTCACATAATACAGGGCACTTATGGTAGACAATTGCTAAATGTAGCCCATCTGTTACTATGCACAGTTTGTCAGCACACCTCTACCATGTCCAACTCTGGGAAGAGACAACCATCTATCCGCTCAGTCCCTGCCCATAACACCTCTTTCACCTGTCCAAGATGGACATAAGGTAAGTCCTCCCAAAAAAGTGCTAAAAATTAGACTTGATTTTTATTTATTTATTTATTTAAATTGCTGAAAATTATAACTGCCCTTAGTGGGTATAAGCATGTATTTAGCACTAAATAGCACTGTAGCAAACAAATGTCACCAATCTGTCACCCTATGAAGTTAGTTTCAGACGTAGCTAGTACACCTGTCCAAGAATAAACCCTCATGCAGAAAACAAAGGCCAGGTGGGTAAAATCCCAATCAGGCCAGGCTCCATGAGATCGCTTGATGAGGCTTATTCACCAGGCATTGCATCTTTGCTCACACCTGGTGAGAGTGCAGGAGGTGATGGACTGTGTAGGCAGGCTGGCCATTGATGGTGCAGAAAGCAGGAGCCAGGTGACTGAATACCACAAGCTTGTGTCAAGAGACATAGAATACAGGATGAATCCATGAATGCACTCACTGTCCTGGACAGTAAGATGGTCTATGTCGTGTTCCATTCTTGGTTTGGACCTGTTTCAAAGTCTTGGTTCACTCTCAGTTTTTTCCATTGGATTGGGGATGCAAACCAGAAGATAGGCTGCCAGAAGTACCCAGGAATCTAAACTTGTTTTTTTTTTTTTTTTTACTGGGGATTTAAAATTTCACACGATTTATTAGAAACGTGATCATTGTTTAGCTTGATCTTACATTTCTTCCATGCAATACAAGTAAAATCCTCCTTCTCCTAAGATTCCTTGTTCAAAATTCTGTTCACTTTGTCTGAATGTAACATAGAATCTAATAAATGAAGCAAATATACCTACCTAATATCCTCACACATAGTATGCAAAGAGGTTCACAGTTTAGTCAGTGACATTCAACTTCTTGTGGCTTTTTTGTTTTGTTTTGTGGGTTTTCTTGATGGTGTCTAGTGAGGATTTTACTCAAACATCTTACTAAACGTTTTACAGAAGATCAATGCCAAGTCTTGATGAGCTGTTAGTCTAATAAGGATTGTTTAATAAGGATTCTTTGTAGCAGATAACAGAAGTAGTGGACTCTTTTAATTTAGCTTGTTGAGTCCTCCTCTCTAGTTAGGATACTGTTGGATGCAAGGATACTGTTCTCTCAGTGAAGAAGATAAAACCAGACACTGAAGGCCCTACAAATGTGTTTCTCTATGGCAGCTGAGATCTTTGAGGTGGACAGGGTGCAAGCAGAAGGTCAGTTGCAATCTTAAGATGTAGTATGGCTCATTTCTTACTGATAACTGCTTTCAGGTCTAGCTACTCGGGTGGGGCTTGGGATAAGTAGGCAAAAACAGAAAAGACATTGATGAATACCTAGCAAAGCCAAGTACCTTGGCATGAACCCCACACGAATATGGCACCAGATTGCCTCCAGAGACTGCACAAGACCAAAGGAAACTCAGTGAAGCTATATTATGGTGCCATGTTGCCACACAAAGATGAAGAGGGGCATTAAGATGATGCAGCACTAGGGCCAAATGGTTATCCATCAAGAGCAGTGACGTGTTTTACCCTCATCCTCAGATGGGGAAAAAAAGCAAGATAATTATGCTTCTAGTTGAAATACTTCAACTGTAGGTTGTAA
>JAOVYU010000056.1:16131449-16145535 GCA_025674565.1 Synodontis membranacea | reverse complement strand
TATATATATAAATGCAAGTAAAACATAATCTTAAAATTAAAGGATCATTTTTTTTTTATTCACAAAGTTCAAAATTCAAATCCATGTGGTTATTAATGCTGATTTCTTTTATGTCGGTTGAAGTTATCAGTTATGGTTTCTTGGCCTATAAAGGGTTAAGTCTATGCAACCCTCTGCACATTATATTTGAGTGTGCTAAAATTCTCCTGAGGTTAGATGCTCCATTTTGGTTCTTTTTAAATATGTTTTGCCTTCAGCGTTATGGCAATGTTCATGACAGGGAGCACCTTTAACATGGAAGACAGCTACTCATACGTTTTATAATGCTCGCTTTTTCTTGATCCCCAGTGCATGGGCCTCTTTTCTCTCTTCCATTTTGACTTCCTGCTGATTTTGAATAGTTGGATAAACAGTGTGTCCTGATGGTTTCTCTTTTCAATGAGTTCTGTATAGCAGAGTCTGCATCTGAAATTAGCACTGCACGCATAACATGCAAACAGACTCGGAAAGGTCTAAGAAAGGGGTTGAAAGCAAGAGCTTCTCTTATTGATAAACTCATTATGGCATAGAACGAACTTTGAATTTTAAAAGGACGACATCCCAAAAATCTGCGGAAATAAAAGATGTCAGATGGTCATTTCAGGCGCTGTTTATCAGTAATTGTTCAGCTAGTCGTTACACAAAGCCACTGTAATGACTAGGCCCTGCCCTTGTACAAACCACAGACATAATTAGCATCTGACAGCAGGGCTCCCCTGTGTAAAACCTCCATTCTTATCACAGAGTTCTGATCAACTCGATCTGCACCGCAGGTCCTCGGACCACAAACTCATATAATTACTAAACCTTCAATGTTGATCGCGTTGTATTTATTTACCTTATTTTAAAATATATATCCAGTATCTCAGTCAACAACTGTGGGTGAAAAACTGCATTATTTTCAGCAACTTATTCTAAACACCTGCCCAGGCAGATCAAGATTAGATTTAGCCCGACAGAAATGTTCTCCCTGTGAAGAAACCATCCGCAGCTTGTGAATAGATGAAACTGAAGGCATTTGAAGTTATTCATTCTTTATTTCCCCCTCAGTGACTCAGCTTCTAGTATCCCAGACATCCCAGCAGGGAAGACCCCATCCGTACACACACTCTCTTCTGGGAAGGGAACTCTGGGGTGATAAATTACTGTGTTTGTCAAATAGTGCTTTAGTTTTGACCCCCCGACTCAAAAGAGATCCTTTTGTACACATTCATTTATCACTTAGCACAGGCCTCACGTGAGACGCATGGAAAGAGCAATGTCTGCTCAAGTGCTAATTATGGTGTACTGGAGGGTCCATTGAAGTCTTATTGAATTTAAAGGCAGAAGAGAGAGAGAGAGAGAGTGAAATGTTGGGGGTGGGGAACAAGTCAGTAGGAATAATCCACTTTGGTGCTTTCAGGTCTTCGGACACATGGGGGTTTTGATCAAATTTGGCCTCATCTGCAACCCATTTGGCATCTCACAGGTTCGCAATTACAATCTGCCTTGTGGACGTACTGAAGCTATTCATTTGACAAGTGAAATGAACAATACATGAAATGGGAATCTACATGATATTGCTGCATCCAATAGTAATTAACCAATCAGACTGTTGTTTAATATAATAATGGTCATATCCTTTCATCAGTATTATATTTGTTTTATCTTTGTCTTTGTCTATAACTAACCCAGTAATGTGTATAATTAATGATGAGAACAAGCTTTTCCTTATTTTATCCCTTTCTTTTTTTTTGCATTACATGGTACAAGGGACAGATTGATTGAGGGGGTAAAAGCTGTAGCCGTAGACAGTGGACAGAGGCAGACTTTGTCAGCGGGAACAATATAATTAGCACATTGAGGAGATGGCTGGGCAGGGATCAAGGATCAGGTGTCTCACAGACTGCAATTTTTTGGCAAGAGCAGAGTGAGACCATGCCTGGCCACTGATGGTCACAGACACTAAACTGCAAGCTCACACATTGTCTTCCTGTCTTCAAAGCAGTACACTAGAGCACCATCATGGAACAAAAAACACTTGTCTATAGAGTTAATTGGATTAAAAATGAAAATGGGCGTGAAGTGAAAATCCTATTAAAGCGGTATGTAGGGAATGTACTGTATATAGTAACTGTAGCAGTTATTTGGCAACAGTAGCAGTTTAATTTAGTGGTTTGTATTAAAACCTGATTTTGTAGGTATTACTTGCGTCGCCATAACAACTACTGTTTCTAGAAACATGCACGATAATTAATGAATAATAAAAAAAAAAAACTATCAATCAATCCAGGTTCAATAGCTGTATATACGTATGCATGACATTGTGTATTGGTTATGAAGTAATGCCTATTCCCTCAATACAAAAATGCATTTAATGCAAAAGGAATGCACTAGTAGTTAACACCATGCTTTATTCAGCCCTCTCGAAAGATGTTTAAAATTGCCTACACGTAAATAAAATGTGACTCCACATCTTGGTTTTATTTGCATTTTTCTTACTGTAAGAGCTTGAATATTCAATTTTGCCTTCACTATTGAAATTCATTAAATGGGCATTAGAGCAAAGCCCATGGAAATGCTGCAAACATCCACTGTTTCTGAATCAAAGCTCAGTAAGGGTGAAGAATTTGACCTCACTGGATATTGCCATTGAGTTTTCTTTCCCAGGACAGCCTTAACAACAGGCATTGTTGCTCTTATTTTTGTTCATCGTCGCTTCCTTTTGTCTGTTTTACATCCTCCAGTGTCTCAGCTGGGGGATGGGTCAAAGTTAATAATTTAAGTGCTTAGTGTAGTGGTTGGAGAGTCTCCTCATACACATGCCCACTGAAATTACAATGACCGATTCATGTGAAGAGGACATATGTATTCTGTCTTGTTTCCATCTCTCTCTCCTCTTCCACTGCCCATTTTACCCTCAGCTGCTCTGCTGGAACCCATGCTTCACCCCAGGTCTCCTCCGACAGGGGTGGTCTTTTCGCCTGAAATCGGTGGTCCACAATGAGTAACCCCACCATATTGTTGTCCCAAAGGCTGTATCAGAGCTTCAAGCTCAAGGTTGAGGAGGTCTTTCCCATTGTCTCTCAAAAGCTCTCTCATGTCATCACGCTCCCATAGTCTCGCCATTCTATGATAAAGACTTACTGTCCCCCAGAGGTGTGTCATCTTTTGTTTTCAAAGGGTCACACCCAAATTTTTGTCCTATTAGAATAAACAATAAAGACAGGAAATACAATAGAGAACAGTGAGTTCACACCTACTGGAGGAACTCCTCCGTGGTAGAACACAAGTGCGATAATGACAGCTTCTGAAAGGGCTTGGCAAAGTCTGCAGTAAAACATGCAAGGTTAATTGTCACCAGATTTTCAGTGGATTTGTGGCTTAACTAAGCTGCTTTTTATTAGATTCAAATGGCAGTTAACTATGGGCACCATCTGCCTTGGTTGTGTGAAAGATGTGCTGTAGATAATTGGTGGAGTGCAGGTGCATGAGAACAGAAAGCGTGTGTGTGTGTGTGTGTGTGTGTGTGTGTGTGTGTGTGCAGCAACTGTGCTCCTTCTCTCCAGGGTTATGTTACACCTGCTTATACACCTGTCCACCCCCCGAGCTCTGTGTCTTTTCCTGATTCTCTCTCTACCTCATTCCTTATTACTCTCACCATACCCACAGGGGTAAGGGCTTACAGTATGTGAGATCTGACACCTTGCTAGAGTACTGATAATTATCCCTCTTCCCAAAGGACCCATGGTAAACACAAAGATCTATTTACATCTGCTTTTTTTTTTTGTTCCTGAAAGAGTGCTTTATTTTATAAATTACAAGTTACCTGTATTTATAAAAACCTTCTTTTTTTTTGCTAAGGTTTTGTGAGAATGTTGAGTGCAAATTTGACACTGGGCAAGATGGTCTTTAAAAACTTGTAATTATTTTCTCTTGAACATTGCAATTTTGCTTGGCAGTTTGCAGACAGCTAACAAGCTGAAAAGTAATCAGAGATGTTTGGCAGTAATTAGCCCTCTTTGTGGCTTTGGTGGAGGTAGTCTGCAGGATTTGTATAGAGGTGGGGGTTGTGTGGTGCTGGAAGAGTGGGGGTCCCTCCTATTGTAGCCTGTCCTGTTCAGGCTTGCACTTGCTGTATGAGGGAGGGAAAGAGAATGAGAGAGTGGGGAAGATGGGCGCGGGAGGCAGCTGTCACTTAACATGTGAATGTTAGGGGGCAGCCTGGGGTCTTTATAGAGCACTTTTTTTTTTCTTTTTTTTTCTCCACAAGCAGCATGGAGTTTGGGAGGCAAGAGAGGATCTGGGGGAGGGGCTAGCCAATGGAGGGAAAGAAGGAGCAACAGAGATGAGAGAGTGCTCCACTGTCCGACTGTCTGGCACAGGAGGAACAAGAGCCCGAGAGTTCACCCAACACACTGCTGGCTTATGGACCAAGCTTTGCCCAGATCTATGAATGGGAACCAGGCTTTATTTCTGACCAGGAGACCAGTGGAAGTACATCAGAAATACTGGGTTTCCAGCGTGTGCACATCCCATCAGTTGCCTCAACGAGGAAGGAATTTCTCTATCGAACAGGGTGCAACAAAGAAGACAGAGAGTGTTGATGGGAGGGGGAGGCTGAAACCAGCGAAGGACATTGTTCGCCTGTGACTGTGGGCAACGGAAAAGCATGACCTAGTGTGTGTGTGTGTGTGTGTTTGTGTTTAAAAGTGTGTTTAAAAGAGTGAGGGAGTGTACACAAGTGCACAATATGTGTATGCCTATGTATGAGTCTGCCAGTGAAAAAACATCTTTCAAAGGATGCTGAAGATTTTTGTTCTTTGGTTTGAATGCAGGAGAACCAATGGAATTGTTCTGTTAGCTGTTTGTCCTCTCTGGTCAGGGGTAAGTATGAATCAGTGTCCTTAACGGTCAGAAACCGCCAAATCTTTAAGAATGGGGTGGGCTCTTTCGAACTCCCCCAATACACTGCCTCAGCAGGGAAAGGTGCACAGTGTGTGATGCTATGTGGACTGCTCTTGTTTGCCTGAAGGGGATTTTGGAATAAACTCATTATGACCAGGAGCTGCTTGGAGGAATTTAGTTCTCATTAGGTGTTCTCTCTGTAAAGTATGCCTTTGTGCTTTCGCACTTGCTGTTTTTGTGAGTATACTTTATTTTCTGAAAATAAAAATGTGCTTTAGATTTGATTTCCAATACATTTTCATAGGTCAGGAGCTACAGCTTAATTTGTGCAGTCAGATTTGAACTTCATTGTGCCATATATCCAACAAATCATTATGATAAAATAATGATTAATGATCTTGAAAGAAACACACCTTTTATCAGAAACATCATGGAGAATAGAAACATAAAGTCAAATCAATGCTGGTTCAGTCACTGGCATTATCTCCGGACTGTCAGTCTTAGTATGAGATCACATCCCGGACAATACAGTTAAATGCTTTTATGTGTCCCATGGGGGACCCTACATCTATCCTTTTTAATTAGAGAACCCACTCTCTTGATTACTACAAGAAACCTCCCAGTCTTGAATAAAGAATTTTGAATTATCCCTCTTATCAAATGCAAATAAAGACACAGGCTCGTCAAGTGCAGTAACTCTCACTGGCCTGCAATCTCTAACACCAGCTGCCACCATTTATTTGCCATATTGGGGTCAAATGAAGGTTTGGTATTGTTATGGTAGCCTCTGGCTCTACCCACACTTATTCATTTCACAACATTGGGATAGCTTAGGTGGCCATGGAAACGTAAAACCGAAAAAAAAAAAAAAAAAAAAAAAAAGTGTTCTTAAGATTTCACTTGGTTGTCAGTATAAGGTTTAATTAACGAATTCATTATTTATTAGTTATCACATCGCTGACAAAATACTATGAAATAATTTCAAGATCTCTGCCTTATTAGAAATGCTATAGATTATTCATGAGAATAATTTACCCTCATTAGATTAATTTGATTCATTGGGATTCTGCCTGTGATATGCTGCAAAAAAAATCAATGCCTAGATGGGAGATCAGAAAACAGATCATTCTAGCTTAATGGAAGGTGGTTTGGGTCATCTCTGATAACGGGTGTGCTGTGTTCAGATTGAAGACCTTATTCTGTGCATTGGATGAGTGAAAATACCTTGCTTTGAAAGATCAGCTTTGTAGGAAGTCTGTTTGATGCACAGTATATTTGTGTTAGAGTTTTTATTCAACTTACACTTGGATGTAATCTTATGGTTCTCAATTTACAGCTCGTTTACAGCACAGTTTCTGAATGCCTTATGCCCATGTTATGTTTCAGAACAGGAAAATTGCTCCCATAAGATGGTTCTGGTTACCCTTAGCAAAAAAGTAGTATATTTGAAGTTCATTTTATTAAGTATGCTTGAGTATAAGTATAAGTATAGCGCGTATACCACGGACCATGTACTTGTAGTGTACTAGAAAGTATAGTATAGTAATTTAATACTTCTTCGGACTAAATTGGAACATTGATTTAACTTATCAGTATAAGTCAAGTATACTTCACTATACTACACTATACTATATTTCATATAAAATATAGTATTTAAAAAGTAAACTTCAAGTACACTGCCTCAGTTTTAGTATACAATAAGTATACTCGTAGTATTTATATTCTTCTATCTTAGACCTTCATTTGTCCCCAATATAAATGCTTATCATTATAAGCAGCATTGTCAGTATTATCTAGATCGAGATGATGAGACCATTCATGCCAAAACAACTACCATTTTTCTAAACTATTTTCAAAGGAACGCTACATGACATTTAAGGATCCAGCAAGTCAATGAAATTTTAGTATCAGTTAATATCATTCATTTGGGAAGTAATCCATCAGGATATCGCGAAGTACTATGATACAGATCATGCGAACGGAAAAAAATATGTTATATTTGAAAATATAGAACGTAGTTGCTAACGGTCACAGTTTATAATGCATATAGGGTCATGGCTGGTCGACTACAGCTTCTTCAGTGCTCCCAACCTTCTAATTGGATGGGTCCAGCTCCCTCAGTGTTCCACAGACTGCACGACATTGATGTACGCTGATCCAGAATGACCTGGCCTAACCTAGATGACCATTAGCAACCAACTGAGCATTCATTAGAGCATAAGCATTAGAATTTGGTGGAACATATCGGACAAAAAAGGCTAATTTGACTACTGAAATAAATAACAATAGACTTAAATAATGCTGAACATTGTGATCAGGAGAAGCTAAACTCTTCCGAAAAAAAAAAAAAAAATTATAAGAACAACAAGAAAAAGACAATTGTGTTTTGTAAATGAAAAGTCTTATTATTGCTATTCATTTAATTTGAACATTACAGGAAGGTAGGAAGGAGTGATGTATATCAGACAGTATTGTGTTTTTTTTTAATAATATGTACTCCTCTTCTGCATGTCGTTTCTGGCCCTCCTCCCAATATCCCAATCCTCTCTGCCAAAAGAATGAAAAAAAAAACCAACAAAAAAAAACAGAACCCCCACCTTTAGAGACAAGAAAATGTAGCAGCGTTTTTATGCCTGTCATATTTGATCAGGAGATAAATGGTTTCCCAGTGCCTTCCTGGGGCCGGCCCTGGTGGGGGACATTATTTCTGGCTGCCATAGCAAACAGTGGGAATCCTGGAAGAGTTTGTTTCATAGAGAAGCCTGCCACTTGCATTTCTATGCCCAAAACTTTCAATACAGTGTTTACATTTTATTGCAGTTACAATCATAATTGCTTGTATATTTATTTCGGATGATGGAGTGGGTTTGAACAGATACTTAGCTTGTGTCATGTTCTTTATGAGACAGTTCTACTGTTTGTTTGTAGATGGCATACCCTGTATGGACGTTTAATTCAGTTTTGTGGCGTGCGGGATGTATTAGATTTGTCCACAGAGGGTTTGTGATGGAGAGGCAGAAGTGTTTGGGATGAAGGTTAACGTATGCAAGTTCACTCATGCTGAGCACCCTTTTATTTTAGGTAGCTGAATCAACTCCTGCATGCATGGCCCTGGGGCCCTCTTGCCTCAAGACTTACTCGCCTGTAGGCTGAAGGATCATGGGTAACCTCATAAGTAGACCTAGCTGCCTCGGTCAGAAGTCCAAGCAAGTGAGGTCAAATGAGGCCTTCCTTAAAGAATGCTACCAGCGACAGAGGGAATGGCCTGTCCCAGAGCCTCCTAAGGAGGTAAGGAAAGTAGAAGATGGGGATCAGATCTCTTCACAAGGTCCCACGCCAGACAAAAACAGGAGCTCACCTGCTCCTACTGTCACGACCACCAGCACTTTGGATAATGCCTGGAGAAACACACCGTCTCCAGCCAAAACACGATACAATGGGTCTTTGCCCAGAAGGACCAATGTTCCTGAGTACAGGAGATCACCGCTGGGACAATGTGGAACAGCAGAGTCAAGAGGCACCCTGCAGAGACGAGACTCTGGAAGCCCATGGTCATGGAAAACTCTAAACACTCGAGAAGTCACCGAAGTCACCGAAGTGACAGAAACTATCGTGACAGAAATTGTGGAGGTGACAGAATATCCATCAGGACAGAAAGGAGGAGATCCTATTATTACCAGGACGGTTAGGGTCCTCACAGGAGCGGCTGAAGAATTAGCAGAGGTTGTTCTGATTTTTGTTTTTGTTTGTTTGTTTGTTTGTTTGTTTGTTTAGATTTCTAAGCATTAAAATTTTCCATTTAAAGCAAGGAGCTAGGTTTGAGGCCAACATTGGTTTTGTGATAAATTCCAACAATGCACTGCCACCTTGCTCAGATGTTTAGATATTCTCTGCCATTTTTTTTTCAAATAGAAAAATAGAATATACTACGGTGGCCCTGAAGGTCAAAACACAACAACATTCCAGAAAACACAACAACATCTAAAAAACACAATGACATTTAAAAAACACAACAACATTTCAGCAAACACAACAAAAACACACAGAAAACACGACGACAACATTTAAAAAACGCAACAAAACAAATGTCATTGTGTTTTCTGAAATGTTGTTGTCTTTTCTGAAATGTTGTGTTTTTTAAATATCGTTGTGTTTTCTGTGTGTTCTTGTTGTGTTTTCTGAAATGTTGTTGTGTTTTTTAAATGTCACTGTGTTTTTTAGATGTTGTGTTTTGACCTTCAGGGCCACCGTAATATACTGTATTTATGGATGATGTCACTATAACAACAGTGTTGCGTAAGTTAAATAAGATCACACGTTGTACAAACAGTTCAACTGGAGGGTTGAATCACTTCATGCGGACTGTTGATTTTCTTAATCTCATCTTTATTATTGAAAAAAAACAAATAAGGAACAGATATCCTTTGCTCACAGCTGCAAAAATATCGAAAGTCCAGTTTGGAGAAAGAATTAGGTCTGGATAGATGGAAGGTGCTGTTAATACTTTTACCACATTATTTTCCAACTGAAAGACTGGCAGCTGAACGATATCCAATGCTAACTGCTGTGAATTACTGACATGTTGGTATATGATTTTTTTTTTCTTCCTTTATTCCAGAGTACCAGGAGTACTTTGGCTCTGACAGATGGATTTGGGGATCCTGAAATGTTTCAGCAAAACCTGCAGACATTATTAACATGGGTTTGTGAGATCGAAGAGCTCGTGGCAAATCAAAAACCTCCCTCGTCCGAATTTAAAGTAGTGAAAGCTCAGCTTCAGGAACAGAAGGTATGCCTGTAATCCCCTCCGTAATAAAGTAGTCATTTGGGTTTGTTTTTTTTTTGTTTTTTTTTAAAATGGACATTCCTACTTGCAGAGCTGTGCATTTAAATGTGAATTCAACCTTGAAATTCTTTTAAAGCACTTTTTATTGTAAAACTGCACTTCTCCTGAGAGGTTCATGCTCACTGTGAGATCCTGAATGCTTTTGTGTACAGTTCCTGAAAGGGAAGTTATTCACTTTTCAGCCTGAAATAGCTGTCTTTTGTTAGTGCAGTGAGTAAGGTGAAACAAGCCTGGATAATGACAATGAGGCCTTGATACATGAGACTAACCTTTGACTTGATGTGCACAAAGACAGAACAAGGCGCAATTTGACTGAGTAAAAGTTCTTCATTTCTTGTCTGCATCCTTTCCAAGCTACATATCGCCTGAAGTATAAACTACTTATTTTACTTAAGTCCAGCAAATTGCATGTCGAATTGAACAAAATCCCAAACAAAAAAAAAAGCCACAATTTAGATGTTGCAGGCACAAACACACTTAAATAAGCTATTAATAGCTATACATACAAGCCTGCCAGAAATGCATATGTCAACACCCTTGTTTTAAAAGTCTCAGAACACTTGGAATAAATGTTATAACTGTCTTTTTTTTTTTAGAAATGTTGTGGACTTTTCTTTTCCAACAGCTTCTTCAACGTCTTCTAGAGGACAGGAGGTCTAGCATGGAAACTCTAATGCAGGAGGGCCCAAATATAGCAGAGGGGCTTCAGGAGGAAGAGAGGGATAAAGCCAAACTCCAACTTTCCCAACTCAAACTGAAGTGGGAAGCTCTTCTTTTAGGCGCTAATAGCAGGTCAGTCTGACGTCCTCAAAGCTTCTTGTGTTCTGTCAATAAGCTATTGTAATCCTTTAAGAGCAACGGTATGTATTATGTTAACAGGAGGCAGAGTCTGGAGCTAATTTTGCCTCAGGCTCAGCTCTTTCAGGAGAGAATAGACAGTCTTCATCAGTGGATAATATCCATGGAGCAGGACTTAGCTGAGCTCCGTACCGCGGAGAGAGAAATGCTCCATTTACAGGAAGCCACTGATCAAGCCAAGGTGATGAGATGGAACCAATGGCAATCTGTGTATATTTTATAAACAGTATACTTCTATTTTTTTAGTAACAATTCTTTTTTTTTTTTTTTTTTTTTTTTTTTAGGCTGTCATGGAGGAAATAAAAGCAAAGAGTGTTGACTTAGGAAAACTTCAAAAATGCTGCCATGATTTCATGGAGATAGTCTCAGGTAACATCAAGAATCAAGAATTTTTATTTGCCATTTGCACAT
Organism: Synodontis membranacea; assembly: GCA_025674565.1. Taxonomy (NCBI): domain Eukaryota; kingdom Metazoa; phylum Chordata; class Actinopteri; order Siluriformes; family Mochokidae; genus Synodontis; species Synodontis membranacea. The sequence goes on along the minus strand of JAOVYU010000056.1, from coordinate 16,134,494 downwards.
AAAACCACAGGTCCATGCACATTGGAATTCTAGTGCAGAGCTCTCCGAGTCAAGTTCTAAGAATTATGGAGAACAGTAAAACAAATATAGAAAAATATATATATATATATAAAAAAAAGAAATATATATAGAAAAAACAAAAATATATATAAATATACAAGCCAAGGATAATCCAAATTGCATCACAGATATTGCACAGTTGTAGTATTGCACATTTAGGCTATTGCACTTTTATCCTTTTTCACAGACATTGCACATTATTCTGTTTCACAATCACTCTTAGGATATTAGATATTAGATACCTTTTAGATATCCTTAAGAGGGATTAGAGAATCCCTCTTAGCCTTCGTTAATCATCGTGATAAAAGTAATTTCAAAATATCAATAATCGTCATTTGAACCTACTCTTTCACAGAGGAGGAGTCTCAGCTGGTACAAGAGAAAGCAGATAGCTTGCGAATCCGGTACTCGGTACTCAGTTTAGGCAGTGCTGATGTGCTGCAGAGGCTGGAGCAAGCGCTGGAGGCTTCTAGTCGATGCACCTCCAGTCAAGAAGACCTCCACCTGTGGCTGGGCCGCATCGAGAGGGAACTTCTGGGAACAGGTCAGACTGGAGATGCAGTTCTGTGTGCTGCTGAGAGACAGCGGGTAAAAGCAAAAATAAATAAAACCCACTTCACTCATTCATTAATTATTAGACAGGTCGAATAAGATCAAGGTCTTGATCTTATTCTACAGTAAATTGCCGATTGTCTTGTTTCATTGTATTTTCTATTTTACTTTCATTTCTTTTATACTGATATATTTCTAGTTGCATTTCTTTTCCTTTGACATATTTATGGCCGTACTTCATTTGCAGTTGGAACAAGCAGTAGAAAAAGAATTGGCCTGGTTTCGAACCACAACCCAGGGACTGGAGAATCTCAAAGTCATCAACCTGGACCCCGATGTCATTGCTACCCATCTCTATGAGCAGAAAGTGAGTTTCTTATGAGTTTCTATACAGTATATACAGTATAAATTTTCTTTTTTGTGTTAACACCCCTACATTGTAATAAATATTGTATATTGGTCATTGAAATGTATTTTGAATCACTGGGGATTTATTTTTTTTTTTTTTTAACAGATCCTTGCGGTGGAGATTCTTCAGCACAGGTTTAACATAGAGAAAATGGTGAAAGTTTCTGAACTCTTACAGGCGTATAGTGAGAGTGAGGACATGGGAAGCCTCCAGGTACCTGTCATGAACTTATGAACATTAAAAATAAGTGCCTCAGCTATTTCATCTACTAAGTTGTAGTGTTAAACATTTTCCTCCAATCAATTTGTTACTTCATTTTAACAGACAAGTCTGGATGCTTTGGAGAAGCAGTGTCAGATAACCGCTGGCACGAATTCCCATGTGGTGCTGCAGCTGGAGCATGCTCAGTCTCTCTTGTCCCAGTTCTCAGAGGGCTATGCTGAGGTGGTGCCATGGTTACAGGAAACCAAAACCCTTACCGACCAGCTCGCTTTGAACACCATCAGTTACGAGGCATTCAGAGAACAACAGGAGCTCTTACAGGTACTACAAATCCGGTCTCTCCAGCGCTCCCTCTTTCTGTTCCAACAGTCAGGCCTTTGTTCAGGACCTAAAAGTTCCCTATTAGGTCATCCTTAAAAAGGCAAATTGAACAAACTCGCTCGTACCAATCACAGCACTTATCTTTAGTGAAAGGGGTTTAATTTAAATTAAAGAAATGTGACATACTGACACACAAATTCTCAAACTCCATTTGCTGATTATTTCTGTCTTTTTTACACAGAGCCTACGGGAGTCTATAGCTGAGCACAAGCCTTTAATATTCCGATTAGGAATGCTGGCCAAGCGTTTGTCAGACCTGAGTCCTGACCAGGCGCAGCAATATTGCCAGAAAGCGACCGAGGCTGAGGAGCACTACCAGACCATCAGAGACAGAGTCCGAGAGGCTGCTGGAGTCCTTGAGGAGTCTCTGCCACGGTATACACAGGTAATAAACAAAAAAAAAAAGAGCACTTGTAAATACTTATGCACATGAACATTGAAAGTGTAACGATCTTGCCATTATAAGCTGACTAGAATATACACTGAGGAGGCAGGTTATTAAGCACATCTGTGTAGTAATGGATTTAGATACCTCAGTGTCAATTCTGGGTTGAACGTCTGCCAACAAAAACAACCTCAAGCCAACAATATATAACAGCAGTGTGATTGTAGAAAAACTGATTATTGACAAAAAGCTAGGATGATTCACAGACACTGAGCCTGGGTGTTTAGGAACGTGGCATGTATGGCAACACCACTGCATCTGATATGTGCACCAGCACCATACACACTGCCGTTGTTATTGTCACTGCTGTGCTGAGAATGTCACCACCCGATGCCTGCCTCTCTATCCTGCAGCTGAATGAGAGGATGATTCTGATAGGGGAAAACCTGGAGCGTCTGTACAACCACATGCAGGCTACAGTGATTCTCCAGGGCCTCACACCACGCATTCAGGAGCAGGAGAAAGACAACAAGAACACCCTGGCTGAGCTCTCCAAGCTGGAGCTGAGCCTGAACAGTGTTAGGACTCAAGCTGAGGAGCTGCTGGCAAGTACACAAGCAGCAGGAGGCAGCTCCATAGGCACAGGTAACAGTTCTTGTTGATCTCTATTTACATTTTAAGTACAATTTTTTGAGGTTTATTTTGAATTTTGTTGGTGAATTTTTTCATGTATTATTATTATTATTATTATTATTATTATTATTATTATTATTTAATATGCTTTGAACATTCATTATACAGCCAAAAGTTTGGGGACACATGATCACAACATTGCACAACATTGCACTGCACACACTTGCACAACATTGCATCCAGTTATTTGTAAATATACTCTTGCACATTCAGAGTTTATTATTATTATTATTATTATTATTATTATTGTTATTATTATTATTATTATTTTATTATTTTATTATTTTTTTTTTTTTCTTTTTACATCTTCTACAGTTTTGCACATTTTATTTTATTTTTTTTT
>JAOVYU010000056.1:16072596-16098876 GCA_025674565.1 Synodontis membranacea | reverse complement strand
TAGATAGATAGATAGATATATATAGATATAGATATAGATATATATATTTTTTTTTTTCAAATTGGTCTTTTTTCCCCTTTTTCTTTTATTTTGGCACTTACAGTAATTTGATTAATTTGATCAATTGAACAACTAACCAGTTCTTGATTGAAGAAATGTCGACTGCAGCATTGCCATAAACTTCTATTCTTATTCAATTTTGAAGTCGAATATCAATCTTGCTGCATATAAAACTTCCTAAAACAGGTGTTAATTGGGGGGTTATGATAATTAAATATAGGCTACGATCTTGTGCAAGACTATAATGACTCTTTAACAAGGAAGTGATCTTTTCCGTCAAACTGTGCAAATGTAAAACCAGGCTTGTCACTGCTGAGCATCTGTGTTCGTCTTCATATCTTACTTTCACAGTGCTCATATCTTCTCGCAAGTTCAAATTACGACAATGGGAGTCAAGAAAGCAAAACCATATTAAACCATACAGATAATATTGTATGCGTAATGCATTTTTTTGAAAAATCTGTATTGCTCATAAAATCCACACGAGACACAAATTTTAATTCCCTATGATGCTGTAGCCATCCGAGTGTGGGTGAGGGATGGCATTACTCTCTCCCCTGTCAATCACAGTGACCATAATCGAGCATCTCTCATATCACACAACACTAAGTTTACACCTTGCCTGACTCTAACGTGCTTTCTTCCATTGATCACACTGTGTCATAGTTCAGCTGAAAGCTATCAGCTGTCTGGTCTCTACCACATAGATGAGCTCACAGGCACCCACAATTGGCTAGATGCTGTGATTTTCCATGGTAGAAAATGATGCCATCTAGAGAGCACGGCGAGTTTCGTTCTCTTGGACTGCTGGCCGTGAACGCCTGTGGCATCTTCAAACATGCATATCTCATTTGGCATTAAAATGAACTGTCTCACAGGTGAACTACAGAGTATGAGACTCAGTTCGTTTTCATGGCAGCATGTACACCCAAACAGTCAAGTGAATATTATACTATTAGATATTTAATGAAAATATAGACATTTAATCCTATGCGTTTAATCCTATTATGTTGCAGCATATTTATGGAGCAAATGAACTTGTGTAAAATGAAGTTATAATACTGACAAGTTTAAAAAAAAAAAAGAATCTGATCAATGTGAATGAAACATATAATATGTGTCTTGTTTAAAAAATTTATTAATTATGCACATAATATTAACACAACTTTTCTATTTTCAATAGAGGTGTTAAATTATAGCTAAAAGAGAAGCAACATTGTTCTCACACTTAAAATCCCTGTACACTGTAGATGCACCTGTATTTTTATTGTATTGTATCTTTAAATCAATATTGCATCTACATTAAAAATTGAGGGGTTTTTTTTTCGTTTCTAACTTCCATTTTTACTAAAGCCTCCTGTGGACAGGTGTTGTAAATTAGCATTTTGTTACAAACACTGTTATGTCCATGTCAAATAAATGAGCTAAATTTGTGATGTTAGCTCTTCCATCTGGCAGAAAAAAAGGACAGTTGAACAACAAAAGAACAACTTTTTGGCAGACAACCGTTATACTAGTACAGTCGACCCTCGCCACGTTGCGGTTCGATTTTCACGGCTTCACTCTATCGCGGTTTTTTCAAATACAGTATATTCATTAAAAAGTTGATCAACCGGTTGCGCTTGGTTGTCTTGAATCAATTATTTTTATTTTTTATTAATTTTTTTTCCAAAAAATTGGGTGTTATGTCTATAGGGCTCTAATAATGTTAAAAATTGTATTTAGAAGGTTGTAAACAGGTTTTCTATGCTATAACTACATGGAAATACTACTTCACAGAAATTCACTTATCGCGGTAAAGTCTGGACCACCATAAACGAGGGTTTATTGTACGTTGGTTGAGCAGAAAAGTAATTCTAGCAGGAGACATTAATTTTAAAAAATTCTGTCATTTGGATTTGACCAGTCGGTGGTCTTTGCTATTTTTAGTCCTGGCTAAGCTTTCATCATATAGAAGGATAATGAAATTCATGAAGGGTATGTAGGCATGGCTCAACTGATAGTGGAAATGGCCAGAAAACAAATAGTCACAGGCCAAGCCGTATGGCACTGTCCTGTGGGAAGATGTTCTAAACGTCAGTAATGAAATTAATATATGACGTTATCACATTGCTCATTTGAATATTCAGTTCTGGTTGGACGATTACGGCATTCCTGGACCTGTTATTTCTTGGCGCCGGGGTCCTGTATCACCCTGTTGGGGTCTATTTTGCAATATTGCCCAGCTAACTGTATGTTATCCCTTGCATGTTTGCTGCTTTAGGGTTTTCAGGCGTGTACTCCCATTACCTAATGGGAACTGGAACACACTGGTAGATGACTGGTGTTGCCACCCTGATCCTTTTGCCAACAAGAAGCTTCTCCCTCAAGAAGAGGACTGTTTACTTGGTGACACATACTTCCTGCTGACCCGGGACAGCAGTTGTGACCAAAGCCTTACAAATGGAATGGACTCATCTGATGTCAACACTGGATCTAATCTGCATCCTGGAAAGGTGCGTTGCAAAAAAAAAAAAAAAAAAAAATATCAAAATCTAACCAATACCAATTCACTCTAACTGTTCTTCTATACTCAGTGTTTCATGGGTAAGTATTTGAGCTCTTTTCTTGGGGCATCAGAAGTCCTCATTCATGTTTAAAGGAGCTCAGCTCCATCTACACTGCCTCTAGGCTGACAGGGGGTGAGGAAAGATGTTCTTTCTTCTTTATGAAGAAGGGTTCTCAAGGAAGTGGCATGACGTTCCTTTTTTTTTTCTTCTTCTTTTTTTTTATAGAGTCTCCACCAACCTGAGAAGTTCTAACTTCTTCAGGGCTATTGATTTTTTTCTTTCCATGTTTTTCTTTTTTTCCTTTCATTCTCTGGGTTGCTGTGGCTTTGTGTCTGCTGCTAGTAAATGGAAGAGCCCTTTGCTGTTCAAACGCCCGATTCATCTTTCACTTCAGTAAATGGTTCCTCTCCGGTTATTGATTTCTGTTATATGTGGCTCAAACCTGGTTGTGCTTTCAGATCATCTATCTATTTTGGTTTGTTTTTATGTCTCATAGCAGGCACTTGGACACAGGAATGTGGTCTGTAAGAATTGCTGCGCAGTCCTGGGGGAGGCAGTCACGACAGGTAGGATTCATAAAAAGAATGGACACCAGCAATAATAAGGCCATTGTAAAAATGAAGGCACTTTTCTGTATGTCTCATTACACCTTTTTTTTTTTTTTTTTTTTTTTTTTTTAAACCTAAGTAATGCTGAAAAAAAAACCATGAATTGTTTGGTGTGTGTATACAGTATAGGGCTTTTAGAAGTAGTCTTCAAATGTATTCTCTGTAGTGCCCAGGTGTCTCTGTTCACAGAAAGTGACATTAGATGCCACACTGACCACTTTATTAGGAACTCCTGTACATTCATGCAAATGTCCAATCAGTTGGCGGCAACAAAGTCCATAAATTTAATACAGATACAGGTCAAGAGCTTTAGTTCATTTTCACATCGGTTTGGTTATCAGAATAAAGAAAAATTGTTTGACCTCTGGTCTGGCATGGGGGCCATGGTTTGCCTTTAATTTGTCACCCCTCTTTAGCTACCACTAAGAGTTTGTTCACTGAATGTTAAAATCCAATAAAATACCAATTAATTTGAACAAGGAAAAACAACTGATGCCTAAACATTCCTCAGGGAGTGTACGCTGTAGGAGCAAAATCCTTCATCATGGATATTAAGAAAAGTTATTATTTCACAGTAGTAGGTGTTGAACGCGGCACTGAGAAGAGAAACTTATCAAGCGGTGAAAAAAATCTTTGATGCCAAAAATGGCCCGTTTGAAGGAAGTACTGTGCCATTCCAAATTTTCCCCTTTACATCATGGAAGGATCAAAGCTGTGGTCCCTCTCTCGTCACACTGCGTTGATTTGCATTCTCTTACAGAAAACCAACTTCTTCTTTTTGTTCATACAATGTCAGTAATGTATAGATTAGCTTTGAAATATGGTGTCAGCAGAGTTATACAAAATGAATACGCTTCTGTTGCAGAGGTTGTAAAATTCTACATCACTGAAGTGGTGGTAAGGCAAAGTGAAGACGCAGAATATACAATGCCACAAAACAGGCAAGTACTGTCGAATTGTATACACAACGCACCAAAATACTGCATTGTGTAACTGTATCTAAATCTAAAGTCCAGCACAGTTTTAGACTTACCCGATTAAACTCGGTATTTACTTACCAGTCTTAGTAGGTTTGTTACAGTAGTTCAAGATTTAGTTAATTATTTTTACATTTTTTTAATTACGAGCCTTGTCTTTTCCAGAGAGCAGTTCCTGGAGAGAACCATCGGTTCCAGACTTGTAGAGCTGTCATCTGCCCAAAGCATATTTCGCTTTTCCATCCAGACACCAGATGGTAAAGCTGTAATCATGGTAAGGCCAGCCTAAATCTTACGCCTTGTTTCATGTCAGATATCTTTTAGAATATTCCTGCAGTTGAACGTTGTGGTAATGTTAACGCTCTTTTAATATCGCCAGGTTTGGCTCTTGAACATGGACACCCTGATTGCTTCATTCTCTGAGAAAGCCATCAGCAGTGACATCCCCATCTGCGCCAGTGACCATCATCCCTATAAGCATCAGTCATGCCAGGCAGTTAGGGCAATCAAAGTCCTTTACCTCCCCTGCGCTCACGGTCAACAGGATGAGTAAGTCATAAATTCACATCTTGAGCTCTTCTCGCCCAGCTCCTTGATTATAATTTCTGACACCTGATCTAATGAAATGAGTACTTGGTGTGGGTTCCCCCCCCTGTTTAAATGTTCTTGTTTTTAATGTTGGTGCTTGATTTATTTATTTTTTCCCCCTCAGTTTTCATTTTAATTTAGTTTTATTCCTGTTACATTGCAAATTAACAAAAGATAGATGCACTAAACTCTGTGATGTGACGATTTATCCTTAAAACATACAGTACATGGAATCGGATTCAGAAGAACCTTCAGACTTCTGTGCTTGCAATATTTTTACTTCTACCCAGAAATATTAGTTCAGCCTTCCAGGAAGTGCTCTGTACAGTATTATATTATGCCTCGCAGTAATAATGTGTTCTGACATTCATGTCCTGTGAGTGAATTTGATCAAGTTTAAGCATCCATGGGTGTGAAGTGGTGTCAGGTTGAAGCAGTTGTCTCTACAGAAATGACCAGAGAAGCAGACATCCATCTTCTCAGGAAGCGTCCATCTTCCAAACCGTACCTTACTACTCTAAGTGTAGGTCCAGGCTGTCAGCATGACAAAAGTGTTTACTGAAATTTTCTTGCTGACATCGTGGTTTTCCGTGAACCTTACAGCCGAGTCTCGCTTTAAGAGCACAGTTTCGGGTTTCCTGCGGAACTGCAGCACAGATGGCTAAATGTCACTGAAATGTCCTGGATAGATCATTGCCGTAATGCGACAGGACATCAGTCTCTCCGCTACGCTCTCCCTCTGCCACGTTCTCATTCTCCGTTCTGCGCTTCCCTCTGACAGATTGCCGTGACATAATTAAAATTGTCATATTTCAAACCGCCTGATTAATGTAATTTATGTCTCAGTTGCTTGTGCTCTCTTTTTCTCACTCACTCTCTCGCGCTCTCTCGCTCTGTGCCTGTCTCTCTAGAGCTGTTGATGCATGGGAGAAGGATATCAGCGTTCACCCTCTGATCCTCCCTCGGAGCACATGTGAGGAGCTGCTGCAGTTCCTGAGCTCATCTACCAAAACACTGCCATCCTCACTGTGCTCAATGAACTGCTACCAGGTCAGAATCACCCTCCTAGGTCATCTATTCCATCAGAGCTTTACTAGCACACTTTCAGCCAGCATTACACATAATGTTCTGCATATTCTGTGCTCTTTGGTTACTAGGAACAAGCACTGCATTTCAAATGTGACACAGGGTGATGCAGCGTCAACCCTCGATCGAACAAACTAGACCTGTATCTTAAATCACATAACTGGTTATGGACCATTCTTGAGTTTTTGTAAGCATACTGCTTAAGTCACATGCAGCGTTCATATGATTTCCTCTTGAAAGCCACCAGTGTTTGGGTTCATTAAAATCAATCCTGTAGAAACCCACCCAAAAGTAGGTTCTGCTTACCAGCCTTCTGGATCTGTTAGAGTACCATGTTAAAGTGTAAGGTCATGGTATCCAATTTGTGACACAGCTTATTACAACAGAGGAAATGGCAGAAAGCTTGTTGTCCCACACTGACAAATATGTATCCCAAAATAGTTGGCCTGAAATAATCAGATCAACATGGAAACCTGCCAGGTGAAAAAAAATAAAATAAATGCTGGAGCTCTGACCTGCCCCCTAGTGGATAATGCTAAGCACATTCGGATGCGCAAAGGTATTATTTTGGGGAATGCCGTATGAATAACGACGCTGAAGTCAAAGCCGTGTACATGCACATAGTGCTGTTTATTTCACCTGTCCGACTCTGGACGTCTCTTATTTACTCTTACTTTTTTGCCATATGTTATTATCATTACTATATCATACTTGAATAGATCTACATTTCTACTGTATTCTGTGTATCATTTAAATTTTTTCTGTTGTTAATGTGCAGTGCTTTGGCACTAAATAGTCTGAAAACTTCGTGTTAGTTTTGCCATGTCCTGTTTCAATATGACACCATGAGGCTTTCAGCCTGGAGCTGGGTAAAAACAGAATGCAGATGGATGGAATGAAGAAATGAAATGGAATGAATGAATGAAATTTAAATGTAGAACACACATTTTTCACAGAAACAGAATGCCTCTGACAAAAGTCCCCCATCTGTCGTGCATACAAAAGGGCCTCCAATACAGCAGGAGGTGAAACCTGTAAATTAACATTTTATTACAGCCACTGTTATGATGAAGTACACTAAGGGTGTGCCATATTGTATAAAGTATCGATATTTTCTGGGAAGGTGAAGATAATTAGAAGATATTTTGCAATCTTTAAAAGGGTGTGTAAAAGTCTTATTGATCTAGTTAATAGGATGTTACTTACAGTATAGCTTTTACAGCAGTTAAGGAAAACAGGACTTATTTAACTTACTTAAAATAACACAAAAAACAAAGTTGTCGAGCTGTCTTTTAAGAGCAACCGATTTCAGACATGGTTTGCAGATTGCCATCTTTTGAGTCAAACCACCGCCACATGAATGAGGTTGATCCACGACTTGCAATTAAACCTAATGACGTCGATCACGAGTCTGTTTTATCCCCTGATGCTGTTTTCGCACTCATTTTTGTTTGCAGCTACTCTAGTTTATTTACATTGAAGTCATTTGGCAGACGCCCTAATCCAGAGCGACTTACATGTATCACATTTTTATACAACTGAGCAGTTGTAGGTTAAGGGCTTTGTTCACGGGCCCAGTAGTGGCAGTCATGGTGAGGCTGGGATTTGCACTCACGACCTTCCGATCAAGAGTCCAGTGTCTTAACCACTGAGCTACCACTACCCATTTAGCTTGTGTTGCACTGACCATGTACACCTATCCCCTCACATTGTGCATGTGCAGAAGTCTATTCTGTTAGGTTAACATGAGGCAGGGAATATGTGGACTCTCGAGGCGTGTTTTTGATTGTTTTTTGGAATGTGAGTGACATCCTCAATAATTTCAGCTCGTACATTGTTTAAACAGCAATTAGAGAATGCATATCCCACACCCCTAAAGTACACTGAAATTCTTGTTTCCTCATTCCCCTTCGTCGCATAACGCAGTAATTTTAGCGCTGCCTACTGTGAAGCTGTCAGTGCTAGTGGCTGTTAAAATGTACAAGCGGGGGCTTAAACAAGTGACGTTTTTATTTGCACGGATGGGTTCTGTTATTCCACAAACAGGCTGCATAAACACAACTTGTTGGGTTGATAACCGTTAGACACAGTCCAGCGACGGAAAGGCAAAAAGTGTCAGATGGCAAGAGTGAAAACCAGCAAGAGATGCCAGAGTGGAAAAAGTAGAGAGTACTTGAGCAGTTGTGAGTTTACACACTTTAACAGAGTGTTCTGGTGCTGATGCCATTGGGTCGAGGGCCACGGTAATCAGATGATGGAGTTCAGATTGAGTTACAGGAGATGGAGTTGAGTGCTCTGTCTGGAGACTTAACTCCACAGTCCAGCGTAGGCATGACTGACGTGCAGCTGTCCGTCTGCTTAAGCTGGCCAACAGTGTGTACATGTTTGAATATGAGGGAGTATATGTATTTCAAAGTTCTTCTTCACCAAGAATGCGTTTTTCACTCCGTATCATCAACACTCTATGCATTCTTCTGCCTGAGACATCCTTGGCTAATGGGCTGAAAAGTATTTATAGCAGTGAATAGCATTTCTGCCACTGTGAATAAAGAATGGCACTTCTCATTTATCAACACTTGAATTGCAAAAACTGTGAGTGGAAAACGTGAAGCTTAAAGGAAAGGGGAGCTGACAATAGGCTGCAAGATAAATGCTCCTGCACTGGATGGTGCTTGTAATGTAACTGGCTACAGCATGGACGATGAGTTCAGTACCATGTTATCTCATTATCATTGACCACGTAGGCTAATTCAGACACTGCTCAGACCTTTGTAATGTCAGTAATGTTGCTGATGGTCTGAAATGAATTGTTCTCAGCTTCAACAAGCATATTTCCGTTCTTCCTGCTGAGTGACTTTCCCTCCTGTAGTGCATCAGTCATTTAAGCTTCTTTCATCATGAGAAATATTAGTCCTCAGTCACCTTGCCAAGTTTGAAGGAATCACATAATCAAATGCCAGCATGCAATCATCAAAAGGACGGGCAAGATGACAGCCTTCACTGATCCAAGGCTTGTACCTCACCTAGGTTGGCACAGGGTGTTCCACACACAATCAAGAACCGTCTGGGATCTAAAGGTTATTGTTGGCTCTAGAGCATTTCTTAATATTAACTTTTGATTCACTGTTGAAATGCCACACCTATATAAAACATGTGCCAAGCCTCTATACATCTTAAACACTTAATGTAATATTCCAAGGCTTTCAAACAAGGTTTAACCCCCAGTTCTCTCTCTGAGTGTTTATAATGGATGTAATGTATTATGTGCATGCATTATTGTCTTTGTAAAGAATGATGGACCTCGAGTTACGCTCACCAGGGACTGCTCCTTGAGCTCAGCGTAACCCTTCATCCATCACAGGAAGCAGAACCTTGCTTGGCAAACACTCGTGCCATGGCAGATACAATGTTTCCAGCCCAGTTCTTGTGTTTAGAAGTGCATTAAAGAAGCTTAAGTGTTTAATGTGAGAGCAAATTGCATATGCTAATTTTGCAAGATCGATTCTAAATACCTAAAGCGCACAGATCTATCAGCAGGAATTTATTACACGGAAATAAGACCTTTCTACATCTTACAGTGCAGTTCTCTGCACCGTTTATGGAATATCATGCACAGTATTCTAAGCCATGTTTTCTTTTTTTTCCCTTTCTCTCCAGGTGGCATATTTGAGAAGATGAATTTGTGGGTCAGAAGCCGGAATTGTGTTTTGGATTTGGACTGTAATAAACACAGAATATTAAAAACAAACATTTTTACACATTGCTTCATTACTTCACTTACTTATGAACACCGGGACGTTATAAAGAATGTTATCTGATACTGTCCGAGTGCTTTCACAAACAAATCCACACAAACTCAACTGAGTTGCATCTCACTGCATGAATATTTCCCTTTTATTATACATGCTCCAGGAGAATAAAACCACACTTGTCACAATTACCATTTTGTATGCCAGTACGAGATATAGCATCATAATTCCTGCCAACATAATGATACTATGGCACAAAAATTGCAAACACAGAGGCTCCAGATCCCATTGAGAATGGATACTAAAGATGAACAAATGAATGGTAATTATATGATCATCATGCTGAATGAAACGGGAAATACGAAGTATGACTTTACAGATGACCTGTATAAACTGGTAAACCGAGTCAAGTTGCGCATACTGATTTGACTCAAAGTCAAATTAGCATTCACATTTAAACTTGTTTATATGCAAAATACAACATCATAATAGTGTTGGCCTATTTAAACAATGTCTTGAAAGTTCTTCGACTTAGAGTGCTGGATTGTTGCTTCTTTGATCTAATGGAAAAAATGCTATTTTTTTTCCCCCCAAAAGTGATTTTATTTCTGAAGTGACCTATAGAAGTCTATTAACAAGCTACCAGTAGCTAACGTAGCCTATATAGAGCAGCTAGTTGCAATATATGCATGTTACATTGAATAAAACAGGAGCTTTTGTTTCCTCCACTAAGAGGTTGTGCTAATCTTCTTACAGTACATACGTGTTTGAGTATGGTTCCATAAGACAGTTTGTAGTCACACGCACATACTGAAAAAGGTCCACACAATACAAAAAAAGACCCATGCCATCCACCAAGCTGGCGATTGGCCCCGTCACACCATCACTTCACAGTGAGGATTGGGTTATTTTTAGTTTGACTTTGACTCATTCATACCCAACTCATTTTTAGTGTTTGTTGCTCCAGATTTTTGTCACACTTGACCACGGAACCTCTTTTTAATCAGAGTTCAATCCTTGTCTCTGAAGAAAGTCCAGGCATTCAAATGCTTGATGAGAGCAGTCTTTATACTGGCAAGCTGAACAAATACTTTGTTGGTATGGATGTGTCATGCGATAAGATTCTTTGAGACTTGGTGACCCAAATTTGCAACCATCTTGCACCATTCTCCTCATTGCACATGGGCAAAATGTTCTTGTGTCCTCTTACTCGCAGCGTTATCAGAGCAATTAAATTGCATTGTTTCCCTAATTATTCTTATCCTTATCAGGGGTGCCAATAGTTGTGTTAATAATGAAATGGGTGCTCTATTAAGAGAAATCTGACAAGCAGTTAGACTATGCAATGCAGTAAGACCAAGACCTGGTTAGCATTTGCAGCAATTAAAGAACATTATATGCAAATCCACTGACAAGTTTGAACACTTTTTTTTCTTTTTAAACACTTGCATAATGACTTTAATTTTGTCAAATGATATTGTAGAAGGTGAATTATTTTTGGGTTAAATGTGCTGCAAATGCTAAAACAGTGCTATCGTGGTGATTTCCTTGGTAGATATTTTTTTTTTGCAGTTTGAAAGCATAATGGGCTGTTATTTTTCTTTTTGTTCACTCAGCTCGCTGGTCTATCTTGCATTACTACATTTAGAAGCGGCGCATCTAAAAGTACAACAAAAAAAAAATCACCCGTCTGTGCTGGCAGAAAAAAAAAATAGTTTAAGTTTTTGTGGAGAGCGATAACTGGAATACCATAAAGTCATCTCTTATGATATAAAATATCCATAATCATCCATGTGACTTTTTTTATTGCCTTTTTATTGTTTCACCATTTTTATGTCTCTGGTGTAGGTGGGAACTCCAGGAGTGTGCGGGAGCAAAAAGTAGTCCGTTAACCGTTGTTTGCTCTTTTAAGCATAATGTCATTAAACCAAGTTAAAACACGGTTATTTCATTTATGAATATAAAAAAAATAGTACACCTCATACTAATAAATTTGATGGTTGTGTGGATGAAAGAGATTTCAACCTAGTGGGTAGAAAAGGCAGCTTCGTGACACACTGGCATTGCCAACATGGGTCTCATTGCCAAGCTGCACATCAGTGACCGATTTGGGTTCAATAAGAGAGCAAACACGGATTAACCTTTAAATAGTGATAAGGAAATATGCTTCAGTGGCTCTGCGTCAAAAGGCCAAACACATCAGTACCCCCACCTTCAGGGGACACCTAAGCAAAGTCTGCAGAACTGTCTGCAGTGATGGATGCGGCCTTCCCACCTATTTGTCTTAAGGTCTACATCACCACAGCAAATGATGTCTAGGGCATGTACCCACGGAGGACAATATAGTAAGAATGGTAACATGGGCAGCACCTCACAGTGTGTAGCTCTCTATTTGGTCAAGGGTGAAGGATAAGGCACCTTTCTGCAATACAAGAAGTACTGCTTTCACAAAAATGTTGCTGCTACTTGCTGATGGGTCTCACCAGAAGTTAGCTGGGATTGGCTCCAGCTTCCCCATGACCCTGATGAATAAGTGGTATAGGTAATCAATGGATGGATTCTTTATTCAAAATGTATGCTTAAATTTTATTGTGACCCTAAGCAGATAGATGTGTTTAACTCACTCAGATTGTGTGTTAAATTAGAGTGAGTACTGTATCGGACAGTATTAGATTAGATGGATAACACCAGTGACAGCTTTTTCCAGCTTTATGGCCTAAAGAACGGTACGTGGACGCCTGACCATGACACCCGAAACTGTTGCCACAATGTCTGTGTTTTATTTGCATGCTGTGGCATTAAAAGTTTTCTTCACTGGAACTCAGGGACCCAAATCTATTTCAGCATTAAGCATAAAGCGAGGACCATGAAGACATGGTTCGCCAAGACTGGAGTAGAAGTAGAACTCGAGTGGCCTGCATACAGTAGAATGGCCTGACCTCAATCCCACCTGAGCACCTTTGGGTTGAACTGGAATGCTGTCTGCACACCAGACGTCAGTGACGTGATGAGGCTGACTTCGCAAATCCCCACAACAATGTTCCAAAATTCTGTGGAAAGCTTTCCCGGGAGAGTGGAGGTTATAACAGCAAAGGGAGACAAAATCTGGAATGGGATGTTGAAAAAAAAGCAAATATTGGTGGGATTGGTCAGATGTCCACATACTTTAGGAAATATAATGTACTTTAGAGCAGAGATCCATCCATTCATTATCTAGACCATATATCCATTAAAGGTTGTGGGGAAGCTGGAGCAAATCCCAGTTGACGCAGGGTTAACGCAGAGACAGACAGCCATTCGCACAGGCAATGCACGATGATGATGATGTGTCAGTGGTTGTCTGTAAAATAGTTTATAAACATGAAAATCACTTCTACACTTACTTACATACACATGAAGGATTCAATTCATTTACAGCTATGGAAAAAACAAAGAGACCGCATTTATTGGCGACCACCATTAAATGTGGGCTCTTAATTTTTTCCATAGCTGTGTATACTGTTCCAAGAAGTGTTTTGTAAACTGCAGCTAAGAAAATCAGACCCAGCCACTGTATGCGTGGACGTGCATGCGAATACATTTAATCTGTGTTAAAAGCCTTTCAACAATTTCAGGGTCATTTGCTGCTCTTTAGCAAATAGACCACAGAAGCATTTAACACAATCATCTGTGTCTTAATGTTACCATCACTTATGCACTGCAAGCATATAATTTGACCTCGGGGGGGAAGGGGGGGGGGGAGAATAAATGAAGAAATGTCGGTTGGAAAGTGTTCTGTACATTCCCACAAAAGCACTTTTACATGCTTCAATCTGTGCTAATTTCGTGGCAAATGCTGTTTGCTAGTGGGTTCTACTCCATCAAGGTCTTGCTATTTGTGTCTGGAGGAGCAGTGGTGGTGGACTGTGGGGAGGCTGGCTGTTTGGTCGTACCATGTAACACAGTTAGCTGTGTTCTCCTCAAACCCTTTAAGAGACAGCACATGTAGCTGTGACAAATGACACCCGTGAGCCAAAGGTAATACCTAAAGTAGATTGCCTGCTCGGGGCACAGGGTCGGGTTTTCTGTTTCCTTTGTGGCTTTATCATAGACTCAGGACCTTGTTACACTTTATCTGTATAGCACATAGTGAAATATAATAGCTTATGTAATTTCATAGCATACTAATGGACAGTTAGTTGTTCAGGTTGAGGTATACAGTAAGTAGTACAGCTCTGGGGAAAAAAAAAGTTATGAGACCACTGCAATATTATCACTTTCTCTGGTTTTACTATTTATAAGTATGTGTTGGACATGAACATTTTGGTTTTATTCAATAAACTATTGACAACATTTCCCCCAAATTCCACATAAAAATATTGTCACTTAAAGCATTTAAGTGCAGAAAACGACAACTGGTCAAAATAGCAAAAAGGTGCAGTGTTTTCAGACCTTGAACGATGCATAGAAATCAAGATCATATTCAATTTTATGCAACACAATACTAATGTTTGAACTTATAAAGAGTTCAGAAATCAATATTTGGTGGAATAACCCTGACATTGAATCACAGCTTCCATGCGTCTTGGCATGCTCTCCGCCAGCCTTTCACGTTGATCTTGGGTGACTTTATGCCACTCCTGGGGCGAAAATTCAATCAGCTCAGCTTTGTTTGATGGCTTGTGACCATCCATCTTCCTCCTGATCACATTCCAGAGGTTTTCAGTGGGGTCTTCATCTTGTGATCCTCCTTCCACACCTTGATTGACCTGGCTGTGTGGCATGGAGCATTGTCGCACTGGAAAACCCGATCCTCAGAGTTAGGGAACATTGTCAGAGCAGAAGAAAGCAGGTTTTTTTCCAGGATAACCTTGTACATGGCTTGATTCACAAAGAAATATCTGCCCCATTCCAGCCTTGCTGAAGCACTTCCAGATGATCACTGATCCTTCACCAAATTTCACAGTGGCTTGAAGGCCTCTGCAGGTCTCCATTTAACCATTAGACGATGAGGTGAAGGGAAAATCTGAAACGTGGACTCATCAGAGAAGATGACCTTAATCCAGTCCTCTTGAATTCTTTTTGTAGCCCTCTTGATATCATCTTACAGTTGTCGAGTGACTTTCGAAGGACCTGACGGCCATCCCAGTCCATGGAGAGTCGTTTCTGCCCTCTGCCAGTCTGTGACTTTATGGTCCCCACTTTGAAATTTTGACGATGTACAGTAAGTAACCTGATTCTCAGTGCATACCTCTGCCAGCAACGTCACACTTTAACCAGCTTTTATTTTCTAAATCAAAACTTTTCTTTGTAACTCTTTTGGCATGATGAATAGATAATTTTGTATTCCAAATAATTTGAAAGTACTACTAGCACTGTATTTCCAATCCAAACTTAAGGTCCTATTGCAAGAGGATAGTGATGGCTACAGTGGATGGATTTTTATACTTTTCTTTGTTAAATAAGATTTGGTTCAGGCGATTACCTAATCAGTACCTCATTAAGTAAATTGAGGTGTGCTTTTTTTCCAGGGCTGTATGTCTGTGTAATGGTACATTCCATGGTTCTTTGAAAGTCTTTTTTTCCTCACCGCTGATCTTGTGTACTGTGTTTAACTGGCTGATTCCCGGAACACTTCCACAATATTAAGTGTAAGAAAGGAGCACACTGAAGTGACTGGTATTGTTCTTGTGTAACACTGATGCTGACAGAAATTGTATACCTCCCTCCTCCACACATTCCCTAAGGCAAGGGAATTTTTTTTTTGGACTGTAAGCAGGACTAACAGAGTGCTGAGTATAGCTGCTTGTATTTCTGCTCACTGTTATTGTTAGCAGCACTAATTTAGGCACAACGATCGCCTAATGTTTTCTCTAATTATTGTGGGTTGGTATCACCTCTGACAACTTTATGCACTTTGTTCATACTTCGTGAATGCCCCTTTCTTACGCCCACGTTCACCTACTGCTCTGTTCAAAGACACTTTCCTCTTTGTGCTTCAAACCGTTATCCTCTACGTCGTGACCAGCTGAGCTGAAATCTGCCTCGTTTAGCAATCTGTGAAAACATCTGCTTCATCTGCATCATTATCATAATGCATCATAATGTCCTCTCTTTCTCTCTCTCTCTCTCTCTCTCTCTCTCTCAGCAGTTGAAGACTGTAAAAAGACCAGGTGACTTTTTTTTTTTTCCCCAGGCTTCAACTGTCCGCTTTCAGTGACTGTGTGCCCACCGTACCTTCTTCAGATTAATGAAGTGGTCTTATGCTATTGTAGCACATCCAGCTCTGTGTTGGACGTTTTGTTTTCTGACCTGCTTTTCTGCTCGCCACAGTTGTAAAGAGAGGTTACTTGATCAAGTGACCATAGCCTTCCTGTCTGCTCAAACCCATTCTCCTGACCATTCTCCTCTGATCTCTCTAATCAGCAAGGAATTTCTACCCACAGAACATCCTATCACTGTATGTACCATTTTTTTTCCCTCCCTGCTCTATTATGTGTAAACTCTGTGAAAATCCCCGGAGATCAGCAGTTTCGGATATACTCGAAATAGCCCTTCTGGCACTAACAGCCAAAGTCACTGAGATCGCATTTTTTTTTTTCTTTGTTGTAATGTTTGATGTGAACATTAACTGAAGCTCTTGACATATATTTGGGTCACCTTAAGCATTGCACTGCTGCCACGTGATTGCAGGTTTGGGTAATTGTACAGGTGTGCCAAATGAAATGGTCATTGAGTGCAAGGCTATCTTCTCTTTTACTCATTCTCTCTCTCTCTCTCTCTCTCTCTCTCTCTGACAGGCATCACTCCTGCCTCCCCAGTGTCTCATTAGTATAGCTAGTGGCATCCACGTGTTTGTGGCAGGGAAAATACACAAATGCCATGTCCAGAGGCAAAGTTTGCCTACCATGGCAGTCTGCCTGAGGGCACAATCAAGTGAAAACAGACACCAAGCAGTAGGTGAAATAATGAAATGCTATGTTTGCAGTGCAAACTGGGGTAAAAAAAAAAATAATAAATTACAGTTTTTATTAACAGCATATGTGAAATGTTTTTTTTTTTTTTTTTTTTTGTATTCCAATCAGAAATGTGCAATCTCTGATCTCTTCTGATAAACAGTACGTTTCAGTGAAATACCTTAACATCAAACTGTACTTGCCCAGGACCGGTACAGTTTATGGAAATGCATTTGACTTTCTGTTCTTCAAGTAGTGTAGTGTCAGTGATGAAAACACGGTCCTTGGAAAACAGCTGACAACGCAAACAAGACGCACAATGAAGAAAAAAAGATCAGAAGACTATTTTTCTGTTTAGCCCTGAGGCAAGTGCTGCAGTGTGCTCACCTTCAGAGATTGATTATCCGCAGCTAGATACAGTATCTCCACGGCGAAATCCATCACAAAACAACAACAACACCAAAGACATTTCAAACTGAGGTGTGCTTTTTTTTTTTTTTTGCTTTGTTTTCAACTTTTTAAAAAAAAAACAAAAAAAAACCATAATGATACACCAGAGTCATCGGGTGAGGTGAAGTGTACGGGCAAAACTTGTAATTTACTGGAAGCACTAGCTCTTGGTCTGCCGAGGAAGCAGGAACAGAATTAAACGACAATCTGCCTTGACCTCCACAGGCGGTGTCTTAATGATGGAGAGACAGCGAAGCAGGGTGACAATCTGTTAGCACCCTCACAGCCAAGATGAATAGCCCAATTTGTGCTGGCCAGCATCTTCAACATCAGCTCCACTGTCTCCCAGCAGCAGCTGTACTGATTTCTTGCCTCATTGTGGAGCTTTGCCAAAAAATGAGTGCATCACAATGGAAATCTGTGGTATTGTTTAACACGGTCAAAAATCAATACTTTTATTGTCTACCATGGAACAAAACATCCTGCCTTCGGGGACATAGTGCAACATATAAGACAGAACAGGGTTGCATAGGGTGCAGATTAGTGTAAGGCAAGAGCAATATACACCAACTACAGTTTGAGTAGAAAATCAAGTATGTCTTGGGCCAGTATAGAATATCGTTCTCTTCTTTTCTCCGAGTGCCCTTACATAGTTTGTGTAGTTTGATATGTAATTATATTTAAGAATATAAAATATGCATAATCATTTTCATGTTTAAATATTGACTCTCGACTAAGCTCTTCTTCTTCCAGGAGGAGCGGAGGGATTTGGGACTTTCTGTGTGTGGGAGACGGAGCCTGGGGGTGTGGGTGCAATATCTTACTCATTTGATTAGCCGTGGGAGCTGGAAACAAAATGAAATAACATCTAGCAGATCTACCCATAGGGCAGCTTCTGCAGTGTGTCTGGCAAAGTTGGATGCAAGGGTGATGCAGCACCCAAATTTGAGCATATTAATTATTTTCCTCATGAATTTCCATCATCACTCTTTCTTTGCATCTGACAGTTATGAAGTAGAACAGAAACTACCTGGCACGAACACGTTCCCCGTCACGGCTTTCCTCTGTCGTGCTAATGTCACTATATCTGCTGACAGTTATGCCAGGATCACTCTTTGGAAACCCCATTAAGTCATTTAAGTAATTTTCTTGTCCCCGTTCTTTTCGTGTAACAGCAGAGAAAGCCTGCACTGCTGCGTTCTTTTCTTTTCATGACTTCCCTTAAGTGACTGTGTGTCCCTGCATTATCTTCATGAGCCATAGGGCTGATCCAATACACCATCCTGTGAGAAGGTACAAAAATAGCAAAAGCTGCAGGAAACAGATTTATGATATCATTCATGATAAAGGGGAAGTAAATCCAAGCAACATGTCTGTATCTTTTCTATCACACTAGGGAATTGTGGTGGGACTGATTCTTGAGCCGATATAATCCAGACTAATAGTAGGATTAGTGTCCTGATAGCAATGCCGATCATTTAAATGCACATACTCACGTGTACATAAAAGTATGAGGTCCGTGTAATTTCTGGAATCAGAATTGGTAAATATGGGCATGACAAATCATATTAAAAGACATTTCATTAACATGAAATTAATTCAGGCCTGCAGGCTTTTCAGGATCTGCTCCTACAGTGCTTCCTGCTTCCTTTTTAAATAATTCAAATAACGGACTATTATTATTAATACTATTGGTACATGGATAATGCCTGACTTCTCGCAAGAAAGACTTCTCGCAGGGTGCTCCGTGTTCATTCTTACCATCTCTGCCATGACTTATAATCTTCTATATGTCTGAGTTTCATATGTCCTAGCAGGTTTGTTATTGCCACAAAATAGAGCTAACATTCTTTTGTTGTTGTTGCTGACTGCACTTTTTCCTGATGTGCTTTGAGCATGAAAAAAAAAAAAAAAGCTACACATTCAATCAAGAAAGAAATAAAGACACGGCATTTATATTGAAATATCACAATCGATTCTTGGGAGGAAATATCAGGAAAGGAAGTATCAATATTTCACTATCAAGTCACTCATGCCTAGATTGCAGTGAAAGTTAATATGGTGCTGATGCTGTATTCTTCTGAAACACCTTTTTGACCTTCATCTTGTACGTTCAGGTGTACCCAAGGCTGCTGCATGTTTTGAGAGCCCTACTATGCTCATGCATATAATTAGTATCAGCACATACCAGCAGGAGCAGGGGCAGGAAGAATGAGGTCTGACCACATTGAGCACCAGTCTCTGCAGGTGACTCATAATTATTGTGCCCGTTTCTTAGATGCATGCGGTGTCCTTCCATCTCTTTTAATTAAAAACTACCCCAGAAATGACCAATCATGTGAGTAGCTTTAGCTGTCTGCCCGGTTGTCGTCATACATTTAACTTGGTATAACGCATAAGGTGATGATTATTCCTTACCTCCCCCATGAGTGGAGCATGCTATTAAATGTCTCGAAGTTGGCAATTTCATGCTGTACCTGAGCTGAGCATATGTTGAGTGCTTCTGGTCTCTCCTATCTGATTATGCGTCACATTTCCCAGGAGAGAGTTCCTGTTCATCTGCCCAGAACATCTCTTCAGCAGCTTTAACACCCTGCACCAGCCATTAATTAGCACTGAACATACTACACTAGCTTTTCACCAGCTCTAGACTACTATACTAGTTGTTCATTTGCCCAGAAAATACTGCACTAACACTTTATTAGCTCAGACATGGTATATTAGCTCTTTGTTGGCCCTGAACATATTGATCTAGCTTTTCAGCAGCTCTAACACACTACTGTATATGTGCCATTCACGAGTCCTGAAAATACTGCATTTACACTCCATCAGCCCTAACACGCTAGCAGTTCATTAACCCTGAACATACTACACTAATTTTTCATGTTTTGCAACATACTAAACCAGTTATTCATTAGCCATAAACATACTGCTCTGGCTTTTCATCATCTCTAGCACAATACACTAGTGAATACTAGCTGTCAATTAGCCCAGACCATACTGCACTAGCACTTCATCAGCTCAAATACACTATACTAGCTGTTCATTAATCCTGAACACACTGCAATAGTTCAATTATAATATTGTGAAAAGGTGCATTTTTGCAGAATTTAGTTCAAAAAGGAAAACTCATATATTCCATATTCTAAACACAAAAAGTGAAATATTTATATATAAATTATTAGAATATGGCCTAAGACCAATCAAAAAAGAATTTACAATACAGAAATGTCCAACATCTGAAAAGTATGTTCAATTTATGCACTCCATACTTGATTGTGCCTGCTTTACCAGTAATGATGCTCATGTAGATGACATTACTGGGACAGCCTTCTTCCATCTCAGAAATGTTGCTAAGATAAGAAACATGATGTCGCTGCATGATGGAGAAATATTAGTTCATGCTTCTTCTTCTTCTTTTTTTTTTTACCTCTAGGTTAGATTATTGTAATGCCTTACTGTCTGGATGTTCCAAACTCTAGTTAGTCCAGAATGCAGCAGGGAGAGTCCTTACTAGAACAAGAAGATTTGAGCACATCACCGCTATCTAATATACACTGCATTGGCTCCCAATAAAATTTCAGGTCGATTATAAAATAGAACTACTGATCTATAAAGCATTGAATTGTCTCGTGCCACAGTATCCAAGTGACTCCTGGTCTCTAATGATCCGCCATGCCTGCTTAGATCAAAAGGTGCGGGCTATTTGTTGGTACTTCAAATACTAAAGGCTACAGCGGGGGCTGGTCTTTCTCTTATATAGCCCCACAGTTATGCAACAGCCTTCCAATTAGTGTTCAGGACTCAGACCCAGTCGCAACATATAAGTCTAGGCGGAAAACATATTTGTTTAGTTAAGCCTTTTTGTTAATAGCTTTTTATTAGATAAAGGAGCAGATCTGGAGAGGCATAGAGTGTTTTGGTTAACCAGGGATGTTTGGATGATGTCGTCCCCCCACTCTCACGCGTTCACTCAGGTTTGTTGACAGTGGATTGGCCGGCCGCTTTATATCCCTCATGTCTGTGTAACCTTCTAGCTCTCCCTTTTATTTATGCTGTCATAGCTAGTCTTGCCGGAGTTCCTGCTTGCACTCAGCACACGATATACACTGGTCGTAACCATTGCATGACAATGAGTATACCTAACAACCTGTTTCTCTCTCTCTTTATGTCTTTCTCTCTGTCGAGCTGCACATGCTACCTGAGATACCAGTGATTCTGACCCCCTCTGGTTTCTGGGCCTCTCCGATTCCTGCTAACGTCCTTCTTCTTGAGTTGTCATCACTTGACATACCCTTGCTCCTGTTGAGGATGGTCCCATGGGAACAGCGTCAACATTCACCTAGACAGTGAAAATGATGTTGGACTGCTGCTGACATGAACATTTCTGCTACAATGGCTTAGGACTTAGATTTTCACAGTCTGTACTCAAACATGCATCAGTAAATCAGTTGAAAACTTCAACAAAATAGATCTTATGTTTAAACTATAGTGAATTACTATATGTACTACAAAACATACGGAATCAGGCTGCTGCTCAAAATGCAGAAGGCATTTAATCTAGAGCTTTGTCTGTTCTGGACTGCTGTAGCGGTGCAACATGGCGGCTCTTTAGAGGTGGACCCGTACCCTATGTACATATGAAGGACTCCTTCTAAGCTTATGAAAACTCAATGATTTGTAGTTACAGGTTATTATAGACTAATCGATCCCCCTAAATCCTACATAGTGGACCTTTAAAATGATACAATTCTGTAACCAAATTTGTTCTCTGACGGTAAAGGTCTTTGGATAGGACAGACGGGAGGAGTGGTACTAATACAATAAAAAGCAGATCTAATTGCATTAGCCTCTTAGAAGAAGATTCTTTAGTGGTTGTCTGATAGATAAGAGCTCTGTTTTAAGTGCTAACACTTTCACTTAGATGTTGTGGTAACCTTGCACTGTCAAGCAGGAACTGAAGCATTATAATGTATACTTGTTTATGTTGGTAATGCATAACCACAAATTCTTCCATCTAAAAAAAAAAAAAAAAAAAGTAGTCCCCATCTCTGAAAAGACATGATTTATGTTTAAATTTCAATTTAGAACACATTTGTGTTTTAGTTAATGCAACAAAAAAAAAAATATTTAAAGTACAAAATCTGACGAGGAAAGTTGCTAGAAAAGCCCTGCATCTCATATATTAAAAAAATCCATTGGATTACTTATTAAACACTTCTAACATTGTTACTAATGGCATCAGTAAAGCCAGTTTTGTTTGTTTTTTTCTTAAATCCAGTCAATTAACTTGGTATGAATATGGCGTTGGTTAGCTTTTGTTGATTTCAAAGTCCCCTTTCTCACTCTATTCTAACCCTATGGCCTCTCACAATCTCTTCATTTCCTGCATCATCTAATTAGGTAGTTCACCTGCTGTCTGTGGAATGGGGTTTCAGTCAGGTCTTTATATTTAAAGCACTAATGTCAGCACACAGCTTCGGTAAATGAACGAGACTAAAATAGAAGATGGTTTAATAGTGCAGATGGATAGGGCAGGATGTTAGTTCACATTTATAATGCCCTTAACAGTGAGATTTTTTCTAACGTGTTATTTGTTTATTTTCTTCCATTATTTTCACTGTCCTCCTAGCTAGCAAAAAAGTGTATTTATATCTCTCAGCAAGCAGCAGATAGAATGTCCTGACATGCTTGGAAGTAATTTGGCTTCCAGTTGTTATAGTTTAAGTTTTAACTTTGGATATTTATGGTATGTGGTTTCTTGAATCTGAGCTGTACTTTTTTTTTGTTCAGGTTCCAGGGTGAGTGTGCAAAATTGTATCCATCCGTTAAAACAAAAAAACGTATGTGCAAACCTGTCCAAATATCAACATGTACTTGTATATCCCAATCATTTCTCTCATGCTAGTGGGTAAGCACGAATTCTACTATACACACTAAGTCTAAAACTAATTACCTCCACTATGCACACAACAAGTCTAAAGCTCGGAGACGTGCAATGTTGCATCAAGCTCTTAAACTTACCTGAAAAAGCTAGTGGTAATTGAAGTGATTTTTCTAAAAGCGGTTAATCCTTTCGTTCAATTTAGGAATTGTCTTTTATCAGGAGTCACAGCTAATTGGATCACTGGCCCATAAAAGAGAGTCATGTGAACAGGACTCACAATATAGCCAGATCACCCTACATTCTGACCTTCTAAAGCCCTTAGCTGTGAGAAGACATGGAGGTTTATGGAACGGGTGACTCACCACACATATAAATGGCTTTTATCAGAATAATCTTCGCCGTTCTGACAGCGTAATCAGAGAAGGCATAGTAATTTTGTGCGTCGGCTGAATGATGGTAATTGTTCCACTTCAGCACCATGCATCTGATATCTGGACTTCCTTCTTAGGTTACCACAGCACTTTACCAATATTACATTTCATAGGACAGCACAGGCACTAAATATGTCCCTACTGGGTTACATTATTCTGAAGGTTTAACCTCTAGACTGGTTCCTGAACTTCCAATACAAGTCATCTCAGGGTGCATGGGGGAGTGAAAAATTATGTATCAAACAGGGGGCTCAACCTCTTAACAGTAAGGGCCTGTGATTGGAGCTTGAGAGTCTCCAAGTTTCCCTTGTTGAGCCTTTCGACAAACTATGGATTACATCACAGAGATGTTGAACACGAGCATGTCTTTCGTTAGTTTCTCAAACAGACATGCTTTATGAAATCAAGCCCTAGTTAACACACACCTAGTTAAGAGCCATGTTCCTGAGGGGGCCACCGCACATCAAACTAACATAATCCATGACGTTAATGTAATCCTAATAATAATGGATCACGGAATACACCTAATTATATTTGAAAATCTTGTCTTAAATATTTGTACCAAAAAATGGAACAAAAAAAATGTCATTATATTGTAGTTGATAAGGTTTGATGTTTTATGACGGAGCTTTGAGAGTGGGACACAATTGAATCTCAGTGATGCGACAAGGGAGCCAGTGTTAAAGCCAAGGGAGGAAAATTGTCCCTGTATTCTGGTCAGAAGGGATGGCATGCATTCTCTCCTTTGCAGTCAGGGTGACACTAGACATTTGTGGTCATCTGTGAGTTTAGGGTTGATAGCATTTTCCTTTCAAGTGTGTAATGTTGCCCCGTGAAACAGTATGAGCAGCAGATTGAACAGATAAGACTGGCAGGCTTTACATCTCAGACTGTTAGCCTTCACCCGCCCTGGCTGTAGGTGTCGTATGATAAGCGAGAACTGGATGGTGAGTAGGAATCATCATCCAAGTAGGTGACCAAAACGTAGGGAGAAACGTGGGGGCAAATCCTCACCCAAAAAAACATCACCTGAGCCATTTATGTCTAAGGTCATGGAATAATGATTTACTAAGAAGCATACCTTTCTGTTATCTGATTAGGGATCTGGCATTAATAGATTGAAGGAAGGCTAGTTTCTTGTAGTAACACCTATGTTTATTACTGACAGGTTTACTGTTGTGTGGATTGACTGTGGTTGGTGTGCTTAAAGAAATGCTCTTTTTTTTGATGCTCTGGTGTGTTAGGGTTCTTCTTTATCAATTTTGTCATCACACCCTAAACCCTGAACAGATGTTTAAATACTTTCACTTAGTTTCACTTAGGATGTTCACTTAGCAAACGGCTGCAGGGCAACTTCACTCTGGAATGCAAGTGTTAAAAATAAGTCAAAGTAGGAGCAGACCTCTTCCTTAATAACACAGGATGTCTTTACTCAGGTGCAAAGTACTTACACAGTCCTGTTCATAATTTACTCTTATGAAATGAAGTCATTAGTTATTCAGGAGGTGGGGCACAAATTACCTGGCTCGTTACATTTTTGTTATTCCATATTAACAGACGGTGTCAATAAAAGCATCCTAACTAGATGATTATACTTACCAGCTTGGTGCATCATTTAAATCTTCTTCTAGATAACTGTACTGCACATTCGCAAGCCTTGTGGACATCCCTGCTGTGGATTCCATTTGTAAACTCATCGATATTCCTCTGTGGTATACACAGAGTGGATATTCTTGTTTATACTGCAATTAATTTTATTCCTTATTTCATATTGCGTTTTAATAATTTTCAGGTGACAGCCTAGCTCTTAACACAGCCAGCGTAGCACTATGCAGAAGGCACATAAATAATTCCGTTGCCGTCTCCTTTCTGTACACACGGTGTAAGTAAAGCAGGTCCCACAGGGCCGTAATGCACGTGGTGTTCCCGTCCCCGAGGGAGCTCAGTCACACTGCCGCTTCAAGGTTCATTGCTCATTTTAAAATGAAGTAAATACGTATCTTAAAAGACGATTCGCTGGATCTGGCTGTGTGTGCAAACGCAACATAGACAACGTGAAAACTTGAGCTTTATCATTGTTTCCTCATTCAGCATTAATTAGCATAATAAATCACCAATTTTTTTGTAAGACTTTAATCCTCATTGGTTGTTTTGTTCATAAAGTGGGTTTATGCTCTTGGCATGATTGATTCCTTCATGCTCCAAAGAAGTGTAAATTTGCACATTTTCACATTTCGGTTTTTGATCAAACTTTAGACTGAGAGGATAGCACTGCTGCCTTACAGCTCCAGGGTCCTGCGTATGATTAAGTCTTTGGGTTGCTGTCTGTTTTGGAGTTTTACATGTACATGTGGGTTTCCTCTGGGTTCTAAAGATTCCTCCCGCTGTCCAAAAGCATTCAGGTAGATGAATTGGCTATGCTAGATTGCCCCTAGGTTTGGAATGAGTGTGTGAATGTGTATGTGAATGATGCGCTGAAATGGACTGGTATCTCATCCAGGGTGATGATGAGTGGTCTCTCACCTTGTGCCCAGTGTTGCCAGGACAGGCTCTTGATCCACCACAACCCTCACTTGGATAAAGTGGTTACTGGATGGATGGATGGATGGATGGATGGATAGATGGATGGATGGATGGATGGATGGATGAATGAATTACCTTTTAGGAAGACATGGTGTATATATTTAATTTTTGTAATATATATTATTATGTATATATTAAGCATTTTTGTCGTATCTTTAAGGGCAACTTAGTTATTTTTGTACCTGGTCACTGTGCTTGTGTATTCATATTAAACTCATAAAAAGTTATTGTTTTGTTCTTACCTTTTTGAACTGTGGTGCAGGTGGCATTCTTCTTTTTCTTCCTCTTCTTATTTTTATCATCATTATTACTACATAACAGCATTGTATGTAATACTTAAAATTAGTCATGGTATTAGATGGATCATAAGGTAAGAG
>JAOVYU010000056.1:16008819-16019321 GCA_025674565.1 Synodontis membranacea | reverse complement strand
CTCTCTCTCCTCTCTCTCACCCTCTCCCTCTCTCCATCGCGCGCGCTCTTTGCTTGGCCGTGATGACTGAGGAGGACGGCGGTATGGCGAGTCCCGCGGAGTGCAGCGCTCCGAGCACCACCAGCACCAGCACCACCAGCAGCAGCTTCAGCGTACTCAGCTGGGAGCAGGTGCAGCGACTGGACAACATACTGACCGAGACCATACCGATCCACGGCCGGGGCAACTTCCCTACGCTGGAGATGCAGCCGCGGCAGATCGTGAAGGCGGTGCGGAGTCGCCTGGAGCAAAGCGCGATCCGAGTGCGCGACGTGCGCCTCAACGGCTCAGCGGCCAGCCACGTGCTGCACGAAGACAGCGGGCTCGGCTACAAGGACCTGGACCTGATCTTCTGCGCCGATCTTAAGGGCGAGAGCGAGTTCCAAACGGTCAAGGACATAGTGCTGGACTGTCTGCTGGACTTCCTACCAGAAGGAGTCAACAAGGAGAAAATTACTCCCTTGACCTTAAAGGTAAGTATTCGTATTAATAATAAGATGAATACTGTAGTTATTACTAATAAGAGGAAGACTAGATATTTGTCACTATTGGGCTATTCTTAAATGTCGGTTTTAATAAATGAATGATGACAGTGATGGGTTGAAATTCTTCACGGCAACGTACTGTAAGTGTGTGTGCTGTTTCAACAAGGGGTGAGCAGCTAACCATTTTTAAAAAGAAAACTTATACTAGTACAACTAGTAGTTTAACCCCCCTGGTTTTGGATTGCTACATAAGAGGATTGTGCTAAACCAGTGTAAATCTGATCCTGCATTCTCAGCTCCTTTTTTGTCTTCCGCACAGAGAGCTGAACTGAACTGAACTGTGTTCTCCTTTAAAACTGTAGTACAGAAAGAACCCAGGAATGATATCTGTTTGAAGGTTTATACAGTAGCTGCTACAGTTGACGTGAAGAAAATTCATTGCAACGTCCGAGATGAAACATTTCAGAATACATATCTGTCATTAAAATATCTTTTTTTTTTTTTTTGTCCTCGCAGGAAGCTTATGTTCAGAAGATGGTGAAAGTATGCAATGACTCGGACCGCTGGAGCCTCATCTCACTCTCAAACAACAGAGGCAAGAATGTGGAGCTCAAGTTTGTTGACTCGTTGCGACGGCAGTTTGAGTTCAGCGTGGACTCATTTCAGATCAAGCTGGACTCTCTGCTCCTGTTTTATGAATGCTCTCAGAACCCAATGGCCAAAACATTTCACCCAAGCGTCATTGGCGAGAGCGTGTATGGGGACTTCAGCATGGCCCTGGAGCACCTGCGCAACAAGCTGATCTGCACGAGGAACCCAGAGGAGATCCGTGGTGGTGGCCTGCTCAAGTACTGCCATCTGTTGGTGAGAGGCTTCCGAGCAGACTCTGAGAGTGAGATGAAGTCTCTGCAACGCTACATGTGCTCACGCTTCTTCATTGACTTCCCTGACATCAACGAGCAGCAGCGCAAGCTGGAATCCTACCTCCAGAACCATTTTGTGGGCTTGGAGGATCGCAAATACGACTACCTGATGACGCTGCATGGGGTGGTAAATGAAAGCACAGTGT
Source organism: Synodontis membranacea (assembly GCA_025674565.1). NCBI lineage: Eukaryota > Metazoa > Chordata > Actinopteri > Siluriformes > Mochokidae > Synodontis > Synodontis membranacea. The sequence goes on along the minus strand of JAOVYU010000056.1, from coordinate 16,017,728 downwards.
GCCTGATGGGACACGAGAGGCGGCAGACGTTAGGGCTAATCGCCATGCTGGCTGTCCGTGTGCTGGCTGAGCAGAATGTCATTCCGAACGTGGCAAACGTCACCTGCTACTACCAGCCTGCCCCTTACGTAGCCGATGCCAACTTCAGCAATTACTATATTGCTCAGGTGCAGCCAGTGTTTGCTTGCCAGCAGCACACGTACTCAACCTGGCTACCCTGCAACTGAGCTCGTGCTGAATTCAAGAAAAAGAGAAAGGGGAAAAAAAAAAAAAAGTTGTATTTTCATGCTGAAGCTGAATCAGATTTGCAAATTTGCCCAGAGCATTTCAGAGAAGCCCGAGAAAAATGATTGCGCTTTCCCGCTCTGAATTTAAAGCCCCATGATTTCCAGAGTGCATATTAAAGCAAAATTTGGTGAAGGGGTGAATGAATCAGCTGGCAGTATTCCTGTTCTGATTGTAATTTCGTTAAGCTTTGCTAACAGGAGGGTTCAGCATGGCCCTACCATGCCCATCTCATGGAAGGATCTTTAGAGCTTCTTCTGAAACAATCTAACGGTCCCAGAAAATGCAACCAATGGACAGTTGTTTAACACCTGGCACCAGACTGGCTGACATGGATCAAAGACTGGCTATATTAGTGCTGCATTTTGGAAAGCTCCCGTGCTGACCATGTGTGTGTGCTGCGGCCTTTCTTCATGTTGTCTGTGTGCAAAGGAGTACAGAGGGCAAAAAAAAAAAAAAAGAACACTCTGAGTTGGAGTCTTCTTTAAGCTCTTACTTTTGATCCGACACAAAAAGGTGAGGGGACAACTTGTTAAAAAATGGCAAAAAATAAGTCTTAGAAAAAGGTCATATTCTTGATGTGTTTACAAAACCAAAGATTTTATGATTGTCTCTTTTTATTGTCCAAATTTGAAGGTAGTTCTGTCTATATTTGTATATGTGAAACATTCATTCTAAGTGCCTAATGCAGAAGGTTAAGGGAATTACGCTGAGTAATTAAGTCCATGATCTTGGTCCATGATCGTCATAAACAGCAATGGGACTCAAAGATTGCGAATGTATGGCCGATTAGCGTGTAATTTTGGTAGACGTTCAGTATGGCATCAGCGTTGCAGATGAGAAAAGGCTATTTTTTTCAATTAATAGGAGAGAGATAAAGACAGAACATCTTGATATTTGTGGTGCTCTATTTTTGAAACACTGCGTCAAAACTGAAGAAAATTAGTTAGCCACGTTATCTATCTCTTAATTTATTGTTGCTTGTAATGAGCAGGAGTCAAACTGAAATGACTCCCTTAACACACCTGTTACTGTATTTGTCGATTAACAAGGTTAGACTTTTCATTGCTTACGCTCTGTAAATTAGGCGAAATGCAATCTTGCAGCATGACCCGAGGTTCTCATCGATTATCGCTCTATCAACTGGCTTAAAACAGACAAGTGGACAAAAACCCTGTGTCAGGTGAGAGGGAAAAGCCAAAGGCATGGTGCACTAGAATACAAAGAGCCGTGTTATTTAACAGAGCGAGGGTAGTGTGTTTCCCCGCTGCCATGAGGGAACATATTTGTCGAGGCACTTCTGACGGTGGGACAGTATTTGATGTAACACCCTAGCAGGGAATTCCTCAGTCGCTGCTGAAGCGCTGAGACTAAAACCGTCTGTGTTCATGCTTCCTTGCTCGGGTTCGCCGTTCTGTGTGCTCAGTGGTATGCTCAGAGTCACTCCAGCATTCAGCATGTGCAAGCAGAACAGAACCCGTTCGTGATTAATATCGACAAGAGGAAGCATGTCTGGACAGCTGAGATATGTAAACTTGAAATGGAGAAGGCAGGGAATGAGAGAATGTGTGAAAGAGCTCATGGGAGAGCTGAGGAGGCGTAGGAGAGGGAGTGAGAGCTGGGGAGATGGGTGCAGCTGGTGAAGGGGTTCATCTCCTTCTGCATAGAGTTTTTAATCAGAACTGCCTGTTACAGCTCTACATGATGTCGCTCTGAGCCAAAAAGATTTAAAGAGACATTAACAGGAACAATGTTGACTCAGTATACTTAAATAAAGTATATTTAAGTGCAGCACTGAAAAGTGCTTTATTCATCACCAGCATTTGAAAACCGAGTGCTTTCAAAAAAAAGGGCCAGGAAACACTTAGTTGGGGTAAATAAGACAGCAATGGATTTGAGATTTGTCCCTGTCTTCTCCATTCTGCAAGGTTTAGATTTGTCAGGTTAGTTGTGTATAAGCCGCACAGCGCAGTGATGCTGAGAAGAGCCTGTGCATAGACTATGATTTATGTCTACTGCTAAATCAAGCAGAATCTTAAGTGTTCAATATATTTTTTCTATCCCTCTATTTCATATGCTAATGTTCTCATTTGTCATTTTGTGATCTACATGCAACCTTCTTGTTTGTCGAGTGACATGTTTGTCACATTTGTTGCTGGAGTCCTGTTGATGATGCACACAGCAGGAATTTATGCAAGTCCCGTAAATGCTATAAGAGTTTAGTGTTGCTCAGCTGGATAAATAAATCAATAAATCAATCAATCGAATCAAGTAGCAGTCCATCCCCTGTCGCAAAGTGTTCTAAATGTTCAAAAATGAGACATTCTGCTTTCCGTGTATTTATCATACTTGTTTTGAATAAATGTATTGTACACCATAATTGTCAATCCGCTTTGAAACGTGTGATCAAGCTGCTAAATGTTTGATTTTTTTTTTTTTTTTTTTAATCGCCCTTTTGCAAGTATTGTCGATGTGTTTCGAAATGGGTCGAACATTTAAAGGATTTTTTTTTTCTCAATAAAAGATAAAAAACACATTCATTCTCTCATCTCATCTCATTCTTTCCTTTTCGTTGCCTGATCTACAGTGTGCTTGTGCTGTCACAAGGCAAAACGCCTCTAGCCAGGGATGATGTACTTGAAAGCCTTGAATGTAATATGCTCTTCCTCTGACACAGTCTAAACCATCTGCACACGAGCAATCTAATTACCTGCCTTCCATATACCTTAATTAGGAGAAATGATAAATAATAAATTTAGTTCTATACTATTTTACTGTAGAAAGTCTGTGAAAGAATATGACTGCTCTAAATTGTAATTACTCAGGGTTTTTTTGGACATATTTCTTAGCAGACAAAGGAAAAAAACTGGTATGGACTTGGCCACAGAAGCAAGAGAGAGAGAGAGAGAGAGAGAGAGAGATAGAGAGATTGGTACTGCTGACTGGCAGATGATTGGGAAGGATTTGCATCCACAGCTGTGAATATCTTTTTAGCATTCGAGCTCATCAAATTCTCCCAGGAAGGACTCAAACCTAAGCCACTCTGCAATGCACAGCTGATAAGTCAGCAGTCAGTGGACTAACAGCAGCAGTATGATAATGCAGTAACACAGAAAAGCAACAGTGTTACAAAAAACAAACAACATGATGAACAAGTTATTTAACCCTCTATGTACCACATTATGAAACCCCCTTCCCTGGTGTGTTATTACAGTTCTACTACATCCAGCATTTGACCTTTGAGATTGGGAAACTCCTAAATTAAGAAAAGATATTAGTTTACATTGCAAGGTTTATTCTGTTTATAAATGTTCTAGAATAAAACTAAAACCTTCAAAGTCGCAATTCTGGCTAAAAACCTTTTATACATTTTTTTTTATACATTTCTTTAACTGTAAAACTTTTACCTATATACTTATGCATAAAAATACCTAGATAAATTTTTTTTACTGTTACTGAGTTTATGCTAACATGCACTTATGCATTTCTTAATGGTCCATTGTCATTTATGGCCGTGAGGATTTACTCATCACGTATGGCATTTTATATATCTTGCACATCTTGCACATCAGCAGGAATTATTTTCACAAATTGACTTCATGGTATTTAAGAATTTCGAAGCATGCTTACCATGGTGTGATTTGATGATCCAAATTTGTGAATTTGGTTTGGATAAAATACAGTCCATTTAAAATTATGAAAGTTAAAAGCATACGATGGGATGATTTAAAACAATACAACTGCCTACATTTCTTTACAGCAGTGCCTATTAGAACATATTCTGAGTGTGACGAGTTCAAAGAAGAGTCATTACTGGGTAATGATATCTACAGTATAATGTATACTACTATATAAGGTATATATTCGATAAACCGTAGATGAAATTTGATTCTAAGGCTCTTGAACAAAAAATGACATAAATATGAGCTTGTACTTGGAGTATAGCCAACAAAATGGTACTCTTATTCAAAGACTGTAGAACAATGTATTCAAAATAGTATGTTCATTCATAGACTGTGGGTATAGACCATTTAACGGAAAATGAGGCTCATGTACAGTCCTGTGCAGTGAGAAGTTGAGTGACATGCCTAAGAGGTCTCTAATTTTCAATGTATAGACAGAAGCACACTTAGAGACAGTTTAAACTATTATTTGTTTAAGGTAGGGCCACTGAAAAAACTGTTTATATTTTACAGTGGTGATATGACAGGGAAGCGTTGAGAATATGGGATCTGTGTAGCAGGAGCCCTCAAGCATCTCCTTTACAGTGCCTTGCAGAAGTTTTCATCCCCCCCTTACTTATGTTAACAGCATTAAGAAGATCAAGGGGCTGTCAAAGTCCAGGACCAAGTTCTGGAAAAGTATCAGTCAGGATTTAGTTGTATCCCAGATCGCTATGAAAAGTACGATTCGGTGACCAGTGACCAGTGACAAGGTAAGGAGGGCAATTGTTAGAGAAGCACCCAAGAGGCCAAGCATAACTCTAAGACCACCATGCTTCACTGTGGGGAGGATTATGAACAGGGTTGGGTTTCAGCCAAACACTGTGCAAAGGCACAATTGATATTTATATGAATATTGATCTATATTGATTTTCACCCACTTCAATATTATGGGCAATTTTGTGTAGATTAGTGTCATATAATTCTAGGTTGTTGTATTGCACAATGTGAAAAAGGTCAGTGCTGATAAATATTGCAAGTTGCTCTTTTAAAAAACACATCAGCAGGGACTGAGTATAAGGACAGGGCTGGTGGAACCTGCAGTCATCTGCGATAAGACTAATAATCAGCAGTGCAAAGTCAGGAATCAAAATTACTATCTGATGGGTGTTAGTCCGTAGGCCTTAATTTAAAGATATGTGCTGGGAAAACTCCTGTAGTAATACAAAAAAAAAACATGTACAGCCCTGTTTTTACCGGGGTTAATTGGCGGTATACAAAATAATGCCCCTGCACATGCATATCCTCAAGTCAAGACTTTTGTCCTCTCTAGCTCAATGTAATAGACAAGGAACACTCTGTCAGAGGCAACGTCACATTCTGGACAGAAATGATCATGAAAGAGTTGGGAAAGAGATGTCAAGCTGGAAGAAAAATCCCTAAACAGAGAGGGAGATCTCCAACACTACTTATGATCTACTTGCAGTGCTCACAGCATCTGAATCAGTTTATTTTTGCGCTATTATTATTATTATTATGCTTTTAAAGTAATTTGATCATGTCAGTTATTCAGTGCATCCACTTCTCGTTTCAAAAGCATTGCAGTCAATTACTTTTAGCCAGAAAGCTTTGGCCTATTTTTGATAGACTGTGGACAAGTGGGAGATACACAGTTCAGACTGATACTTTTATGCAACAAGCTATTGCATCCTCTCACTTGAGTTAAGAACAATGCGGAAAACATATTTAGCTAGTTAGCTAGTAATAGGCTGAGGAAGGGGAGTTGCAAAATACTTAAAAAGAACAAAAATAGAAACCAGTAATTTTGATATTAGCTGAAGAGATAAATAAAATGTTGCTTGAAATGATCGGGATTAAAAAACAATAACCACCGATATGAGAGAATATGGGAAAGCTGTGAAGAAACGCATCTGATGAAGGACAACCTTTAAAGATTTCCCCGAGGTCACTGTGGTCACAAGTAGCATTCGAATCTATTATAAGAAAGGAATCTACAATGCAGTCCTTGATTATACATTGCTACCACATGGTAAAACCATCATAAATGCAACGAGTGTTAATGCTGTTGTGTTCTATCCCTTGCAAAGAAGCACCTCTCCCTCTTGCAAGCGCTAGATCAAAGATGGGAAGCACTCTTTTAAGCTTCTATGGTCTTGTAAACAAGTAGAAATTGATGCCTACATTGGCAACAGAAAAACCTCTATTGGCTTGAGTCCTTGTTACTAATTTGTATGCCTCATAAAAATGACTGATTATATCATCGCACATAAATCAGTTTACATAATAATCTAGTCTGTCAAAATGTCACCCAATAAAAACTTCCAAGAACTTATTTTTCCCATTAATACATGGTGCAGCTATGAAATAATGACACTATGCAGATCAGGACGATCCTGAGACAAAACAGCAGTCCAGTGCACTGGAAAATATGTGGGTCACCAGATGTAGAAAGCTCTACAAAGTAAGTCCAAATTCAAGGCCATGTTAATTGTTGTCTTTGACATTAAGGGTGTAATTATGGAGAACTGGTTTCCCAATGGACTAACAGTGAAGCAACACTCAACAAAAAAAGTTCTCAAAACTTTGGGAGAAAGGGTCAAAGAAAGAGGCCACAGCTGTGGGGAAACTGTTTCTCCCTTCATCAGTACAAAATGACAGCACCCACAGCGCTCTCAGTGGAGCAGTTTTTGGCCCAGAAACACATCAGAATTCATGACCACCTTCACTATTCGCCTGATCTAGCACCATGCACCTTCTTTCTTTTCCATAAAATCAAGTTCTAAACTCAAGAGAACTTATTTTGAGTCTGTTCCAGAAGTGAAAAAGAGAACAACTAAGCTTCTGAGACAACTAACGGAAGAAGACCTACTGCACTGCTTTGACCAGTGGACGACCAGAATGCAGCGGTGTGTAGTTGCAGAAGGAGAATACATTAAAGGGGTAAATTATTAAAGTTTGAAAAAATTATAGGGGTAAATTATGAAAGTTTTCTTCATTGAAATTGAATTACAGCATCATTATTTAACAGCTGCAGTTTGTACGTGCAAAAAGACCAAGGTTTTTAAGTGAAAAACATGTACTAAAGTAACTAGCTATGCTAAATCTACAGTGTATATGGCCAATATACAACGCTTGAGGATTATCAAATTGCATCACAGTCCAACATCAAAGACAAAAGTAGTCTGACTACATGAGGACAGGTAACCAATCAGGAGCGAGAAAGAGTAAGAGTCAGAGAGGGGCAATATGGTCAATAATGTACATGGATTTAGGAGTAATGGAGATTTTGATTGTTTTTTGGGTTTTTTTCTAAATGAGCAGATAAGGCATTTATACTTGCTGTGTCTCTGACATCGGCAGTTGTCCAGGGCAACCAGTCATTCAGCCAAGGCTAAATTCTAAACATTTTGACTGACCTCTTAAGGGTGACACATGACGTGAATTAATTACTTGCTATTACGTGAGTCCTGTGTTTGTGAAATTCACTACCAGCTGAACTCCACTGTGCCTCATTATAATCATCAACACATGATATGTGATTTTTTTTTTTTAAATTATTATTATTTACAAACCTCAGTTACCACCAGACACATCCAAGTGTAAGGCAGCATTGCAGGGGACACAGAGAGACTCCAGAGAGCTGCTCAGCTTTTTTTTTTTAAAAGTCAGCCACAGAGGAAACATTGGAAGGCTCATACTGGAGAATACCATTTTCTCTCTAATTGCTTAAGAGGTAATGGTGCTGGCTTAGAGGTATTCTGTACATACCCACAAAACCATCAAGTGCCTTTTCTGCTACGCTTAATGTGTTTTCCAACCATTGACAGCTTTGAATACAGCTAATTCAAGAGAGTTCTAGTCTCCTTTCAATCTATGCGAAGCATTTTCCATATTAACAGAATCAGCAAGAGACTGAAGAGGGGGTGACATGGCCATAAACAGTCCCGTCTCAGCTGTAAGATTCCCGGAGCCAGGAGCCTCCTCTGTAAATTACAGTATGACTCACAGTATGTGAACACAAACTAACAGCTTAAAAAGACAGAAGCATTGACCAGAATTCACATACTGTATATAACCACACACCACAATAACAAATTCTGAAAGGCATCAAAGTCGAAATGTTTCTTTTTCTTTCTAAAAAAAAAAAAAAAAAAAGGTACGTGCTAATTATGGATAAAAGTTCGACTTGCCATCCCTATATTTGTGTGTAGTTATATATATATATAACTGCTAATCCATTAAGGGTTGTGGGGAAGCTGGAGCCAGTCTTAGGTGAGAGTTGGGGTATGCCCTTTGACATGTCACCAATCTATTTTAGGGCTAACACAGAGACGAACAGCCATTCACACATGATCAACTTAGAGTAGCCATTTAACCTTTGGACTGACCTTTGACCATTTGACCTTTGGACTGTGGAAGGAAACTGGAGTTCCTGAAAGAACAAATGCAGGCATGGGAAAACTTCACACAAGAAGGCCCCAGTCTGCCAGGAGGTTCGAACCCAGAATCCTCTTGCTGTGAGGTGACAATGTTAACTATCCCACCACTGTGCACCAACAGAGGAAAGCATTTACCAAAGATAATCAAATAGTTTCTTTTATTAGCCTTACAATAAATCTAATAGATATAAAACCTATCAACCTAACCTTGAGATTAACCAGACTCAAAAGGGATCCCATCCTCATTTGGGTTACAATACATCACATTCTACTGCATAAAAGATGCTCAGAGGTACCATCCACACCTTTCATACTCCGACACTCACACACACTGGATAAAAATATTTTCCCTCTTTTTCTTTATTCAGGAGCTTCCAGAAAAACGTCATGGATATTTCCCATGTGAAATGCTGATTATGAATCTATCATACGTAACAAAGCTTTGAAAATGACTTCTTGTGTGTGTGTGTGTGTGTGTGTGTGTGTGTGTGTGTGTGTGTGT
>JAOVYU010000056.1:15933402-15944212 GCA_025674565.1 Synodontis membranacea | reverse complement strand
GGACCATGTGATATTTCAGTTTTTCTTTTTTAATAAATCTGCAACAATTTCAAAAATTCTTTTTTTTTTGTCTGTCAGTATGGGGTGCTGTGTGTACATTAATGAGGGAAAAAAATTAATTTAAATGATTTTAGCAAATGGCTGCAATATAACAAAGAGTGAAAAATTGTAGGGGGTCTGAATACTTTCCGTACCCACTGTATGTATTCCACAGAGATCAGCATATAGTAGCATGAACCCAAAAAAAAAAAAAAAAAAAAAAACATCACTCAAAAGATCAGTAGCTCCATATACATTCAGAAGATATGTAGGTAGGCTAAACACTCAACTGGTCATACTACATATGAATATAAAGTTCCAAACCCTAATGATCATATTACTAGACCATGAATTTATTTATAGAAAAAATAAGCATTCTGTTGCATACGTGAAAATAAAGTGTGCCTTTATATATTCTCTAATTGTCATTATAATGCCCAAACGAATCATCCTGCATTTCGGTTTTATTCTCACAGGCTCTCAGTGCAAACCCAGTGTAGCTGAGCATATTATTAAGTAAATGTTCGAACAGTTCAAAGCATTCAGTATTCCATGAATGCTAGAAGCATTTAAAGATTTACAGATTTCTGAGAGACACATATGATCTGAGAGACACATATGATCACAGACAACTAAAATCCCTTTACAGAATCCCTTCTCCTAGCTACACGCAAGTAAAAGCCAAAATATCCATGCATGACTTATTTCTGGACTTTTCATCAGCTTTAAAAAAAATCAGCTTTTAATATCTTATAAAGGGTGTGAATTTCCTGATATTTCTGGTGACATACTGACCATCAGATAAACGGCAGCTAATTAGATGTTGTAATTAGATCCTCCAACTCAATGCATCAAATACAAAAGATATGATCACTGATTCCGGAAGGAAATCATCTCACCTCACCCACAGACGTTTATCATGAAATCATGTGTAATCACAGGTGCAATTCAAGTTTCCAGAAGAGACAAGATAATTACGCAAGCAATAAAAGATGATACCTGACTTTTACGCAAGTTCGGGAAACATTAAGGTATGAACATGCATTTATCCATAAAACACTACTCATATGCCTCTGGCAACCAAAACATACAGTATAACCGGGCAAGCAACTTAAAGTACAACTCTGCCAAACTTGAGCTAGCTAATGAATTTACGTTACAACTAAATCAGATAAACACACACACACACAAAAAAAAAAAAATACCTTTGTCTCTCGACTGATTGTCAAATCTCAAAGAATGAGATTATATGGTCGTTTAAACTGCGCATTCATGAGATGATAATAATGTAATGTAACTGGGACGATATATTTAGAGAACATATTTAGACACGTTCAGAAAGAGACAAGATGATTCATAAATCCCTTAAAACTCTTGGCGAGAACCATTAAAAATCCTGAAGGGAAAATACAAAAAGAGAGAGAGAGAGAGAGAGAGAGAGAGAGAGAGAGAGAGAGGGGGAGAGAAGACTCTCCAAGACTACACAAGCTAAAAAAAAAAAAAAAGGTCAAAGAATTTAAAACGTTACACGAGTGGATAGCAGGACTGTCTGTGGTTTGCAGGTCACATAAATAAACTCTATGACCCAAAATCATCCTTATTACAGAAGTGGATATACAACAGAATTGGGAACAGACAGAGGTTTCATTCTCTGAGCTATGATAGTAACCACAGTCTTGATGATACACTAGCACATGACAATTTACTAGCATATTTTAGTTAACTGGGTTCTTCTATACTGTGTAGGGAATAAGTCAGACAAGCTGAACGCAATAATGCATGAATTGATCAGTTGCTACATGGCATCCTTTAGTGAGACGATGATCTGAGGCAATTAACTCCGAGCAAGTTTGCAAAATAAATCCTCTAGCTTATTGAGGACACTTAACCCCTGGAGAAATAAGACATTAAAGCTGTAAGTGTGTCTGCCTTTTTTTTTTTATTTATTTATTTATTTTTTACCTGAACTGTTGTGGAGATCTCAGCAGCGAAGCCTCCGGTCACTGGAGCCTCATGACTGATCAGCAGCCGCCCCGTCTTCACCACTGACTGTAAGAGAGCGAGTAAAAAAACACACGACTTTACTTATTTATGCTAATTAATGAGTTATGCTAATGAATCAGTCAAACTGGTCAGCGTTCCTGTCAATCCAACTGCTTACATGCCCTGGTAGAAAAATCATTAAAATGAGATATATATATATATATATATATAGTGCTTGAAACTAATTTCATTAAACAAATAAAAACAAACAAAAGTCTTTTCACAAGGACCTGTCTTATATGGAAGTCATTTACTTTCGATATCTTGTGGCATATTTATTAACTGATATAATGGGTGGTAGGATAGGCAAGTTAGTATGATCTAATCGGCTTGACAGTCAGACTGCCAGCAGTTCAATTCCAATTTGTATTAAATCAGTGCAATTGTATTAAATATCACAAGCTTCCTTGGATTATTTATTTGAAGATCACCTAAATGTATGAGCTTAAATTGAATTATTAGGGTGTAGGGTGTTGCATGAGTTCGTGGGCTGCAGAAACTATTGGACGAAGACGTGACACAATAGACTCGAGACATTTGAATATCGATCATTCTATTGTTCTAAGGAGTCAGAAGGCAATAGGAAAGATTCTGAAAGTTGGTAGGTGGGATCCACGTGCACTTTCAGAGAGAAATATCTCTCAGCGGCTTAACGCCTGCATTACGGGTACATGACACCTCTATTAGGAGATCCTGGAGAAACTGCCAAAAGCTATTAACTACTATCATCCAGCAGCCATTCACAAAAGAAAATCATCCTCCTTTATGACACAAAAGGCCACTTGTTGAAAAAGTGTCAAAAGACACGATTTTAAGCCTTGGATGGGAAGTTTACCAATAGCAGCCTACTCAACGGCCATAGCATCATCGGATTTCCACTTGTTTAGGTCACTGCAATATACGATCCCTGGTCAACGTTTCAAAAAATTCAAGGATATACAAAATTGCACAGATGAATTAATTTCCTCAGAACCCGAATCCTGCTTTTGCAACATTCGTTCATTCTAAGGGAATCGAACGGCGATTACTTTGAAACCTAATTCGGTGCATTACTTTAGAAACTCGCGAATAAAATTTGTTCCCAAAAGCCACAAACTTATGCACCACCCTAATAACAATAAGTAAAAGCTTTCACAAGTTGCACATCCTCGTGCTGACCTTTCTCCCTCCTAGATCTAGTGAGGACTCGGACACAAACAGTTACAAGCTCAGACCTGCAGGTTTCTATGACAACCTCAGGCTCTGTGGAGGGCACCCACAACGCCTTATAATGACCATATGTCTCAGTGTTTAAATACAGATTGCAAATTCACTCAAACACACCGCGCTGCTCTTAGCCTGTTAAAAATAAACACGCGGCCGCAGCTCTGAGCCCTCGACAAAGCAGCCACAGGATTAGTCAGAGCTGGAGATGTAGGAAAAATGGTCACCCTGCCACCAGCGAAACACAGCATCTGTCAGTCTGCGCTCGGGAAGACAGGAGGGCAAACACACCTCTGTGAGCAGGTGCTGTCTTCCCAGAAAGCCTTAATCATCAAAACAGGCAAGGTTTTAGTGTTTTTATTAATTGCATTAACGAAAATCAAAAAGCAGCCCTTTCATCAGAAGGCTGCGATGTGACTCACCCGCCAGACAAGCCACGTCTGTTTGCACACAAACAGGGGTGGAGAAAAACTAGGTGACACACCCCAAGTTTATTTGATAAGAAGCTAAGCTACCTCTCCATGTTGTGTCCACTAAGGATAATGATGTGATGGGAATGTAAAGTGAGGCCTGCATGCTAGTATAGTCTGATGAACACAGTGATCAACGACGGCAGGCATCTCATCTCACTCGGCTGAAGCCCCACATTACTGCAGGAGGAAAAGGCTCCACCCGCAACATACCACTGTGCACAAGGCTCTCCTGTCTGACATATACTTTAATGCCTTTCTCTCAGCTCTCCGCCTTGCCACGGAATCTCCACCTATACTGCTTCTGACCCTACGCATTTCTTACATAATTAATCTAAATGCTTGATTAAGGGAAAAGCAACTAAGTAACTAACTTATTTCATATATGTGTGTGTCTGTAAAACATATACACACACACACACACACACACATTATATATTATTTGTTATATAACATTTATCAAATACACATTTTGTTTTTTTTTTTGGAAAAGTGATGTTTGGAAACTGACTCAGTAATCAAATCTACTGACTCGATAATGCAGAATTCACAAAATAAATATCGGGACAGTACTATATTTATATACATGAAGACAGCTAGTCACAGCTAGTTTCAGCCCCTCTTCTCTTATGTGTGAAACAGACTAAAGAAATGATGAAGCCCAAGAGGATAATGAGAGCAGACATGCCATGTGTCTGCAGTGTCGTTGCTGAGAGAACACACTGAGCAGCTGCGGTATGCAGTGGTTTCTCACGAAGGATGGCTGTGAGCAGATGTGGAGAGCTGCACTTCTCCACTGCAGCAGCAAACCTTCTTTGAAAAACTGAGGGGGAAAAAAATATGCGAACGGTTTTATGTAATGCAACGTTTCAATTTTTTTTTTTTTTTTATACGTACGTTTTAGAGGATTAGTATATTTTTTTCTATTGTTCCGTTACAGTACTTGCAGAAAAAAAAAACTAAACTTAACCCTGCAAATATACACAAATATATATATGTATATATGTATGGTATCTTATGGTATAGTGTTTTAGAGTTTCACATTCTCCTTGTGTTTCTGCAGGTTTCCTCCGTGAAAACTGTCTGTCCAAAAACAAGCCGGTACGCGCACTAAGTTACACTGCCCCGGTTGTGAATGAGTGTGTGAATGTTTGTACACTGTGATGGACTGGCATCCCATTCTGGGTGAATTCTGTCAACTTGTACTTGGTGTTTCCCGACAGGGGCGCTGAATCCGCCACGACTCGGTCAAAGATGAAGTGGTTTCTGAGGATGATGAGGACACTGAAAACTTTTATATTCTGTTGCACTAAGACAGCTGGGGCATGTGAGCCAATAAACACAGGCTGCATATAAAAACTGCACAAGTGAGAGATTCCAAGCCCTGTCCACACGTATACAGTGCCTATAAAAAGTATTCACAACCCCCCACCCCCCCACCCCCTGGATGTTTTCCCCCCTTTCCTGGCTGATCAATACAGTTTGGCTTTTTTTTTTTTTTTACCAAGAACTGACAAAAAGTCTTTAAATGTCAAAATGAAAATATACTTCCACAAAGTAATGTCAGTTAATGAAAATTATATAATGATAAGGATGCACAGGGATCGGGCGTGAACTGCCATTTTCAAGTCCAGCCACAAATTCTCCAGGGTTGCTCTGGACTGAGGACTGGGTTTTGACTCTGCCACTCCAGAACATTAACTTTGTTGTCTGTAAACCATTTCTGTGTAGCTTTTGCTGTGTACTTCAGGTCATTGTCTTGCTTGGAGAAGAATCTTCTCCCAAGTCATAGGTCTCTTTCAGACTCAATCAGACTCTCCTCCAGGATGGCCATATATTTTGCTGCGTTCAGTTTACCCTCTATCGTTACAAGCCTTCCAGGGCCTGCTGCCACCACGTATCGTGCATCGCAGTGGGGATGGTGTGTTCATGGTGATGTGCAGCGTTTGGGGTCTGCGAAACATTGCGTCTAGTCTGATGGACAAAAAAAAAAAACCTCCATTTTGGTCCCTCACATGCCTTTGGGCAAACTGTAGTCAAGATATAAAATCAGCCTTCTTCAACAGTGGCTTTCTCTTTGCTACACTCCCATAAAGCTTCGGCTGGTGAAGAACCCGGGAAACAGTTGCTGTATGCACAGTCTCTCCCATCTCAGCTGCTGAAGCTTGTTACTCCTTCAGAGTAGTCGTAGGTGTCTTGGTGGCATCATTCACCAGTCTCCTTCTTGCAAGATCACTCACAGTTCGTGAGAATGGCATGCTCTCTAGGCAGATTTGCACATGCGCCATTTTCCTTCCATTTCTTAATGGTGGATTTAACTGCACTCCAGGGGATGTTCAGTGACTAGGAACGTTTTGTATCCATCCCCTGACTTATACTTGCCAGTAACCTTTTCTCCGCGTTCATTGGAGTGTTCTTTTTATCTTCATGTTGTACTTGGACCCAGGAATACTGATTAACCAGTGACTGAACATTCCAGACACAGGTTTCTTTAAACTACACTTGAGACACTTTCGCTGCACTCAGATGATCTCCATTTCACTAATTGTGAGATTACTACCACTAATTGGCCGGACCTCTTTTGAATTAGATCGGCCACTTTAAAGGGGATGAATTTTTATGCAGCTGCTTATTTTTATTATATAAATTTCATTAACTGACATTACTTTGTAGAAGTATGTTTTCACTTTGACATTAAAGTGCTGTTGTTGTTTTGGTTTTTTTTTGGTCAGTTGTTGTCAAATAAAGCCAAATTACACTGACCATGATTTCAATAATTACAGCAATAAAAGGGAAAAACATCCAAGGGTGCGAAAACTTTTTCCAAGGCACTGTAGTTCATATCTATGGCAAAGCATGGGAGTGGCCAATTTAATCCTTTACAAGAGCCTATTTGCAACAGTGTAATCACTGAAAATACCACCCTCTTCTTTCCGTTTCATCTTTCACTTCATCCTGCGCAACGCTTCGCAAAACAACACAGGCACTGATGCCTTTTTAAAGTGCATCCTCGAAAGCAGGTTGAAAATATACTGCGGAACTTTCTGCCTATGTAGACAGTGTCCTTGTACTTTTCATTTAATAGAAAGGACACGGAGTCTGAGATTAAGAAGGTGCATTAGGGTTAAGAAGTGGCGTCATCAGCCATGAGCCGTCACTACAATCGGTTCTTGTCGGCCTCAGATGCTCTTCCACTGGCAACCTTGGAAATATGATTTGGAAATCATGAGTGCTCCCAGGACAGTTAGGAACAGTGTGGTTTATTTTGCAGTCTGGACTGCAAAGGTTTTATATTCTGTCTGAGCGGTAGCACTTATCATTGATGTGCACATTCTGGTCCTACATAGGTTAGAATCCAAGAGCAAAAAAAAAAAAAAAAACTAAAATCAACATACAGTGCAGATATGTATATAGGAAAACATCGGTCATAATGATTCTACATACAAAAATGTATCATGACAAGTTCCTGCTTTACAGGTAACAATGTGAAATTTCTTATGGTTAGTTGAGGAATATTATTCTCTAATAGTTCACCAATAAAGTGGCTAGAGAGTTACAGTGATTAACATAGAATCTTAGAATCTTCTGTTCTGTTAACGCTTCTTCCTCCAGTTTTGCCTGCCCATAAAATCTTCCTAAGGACATGTTCTTTTTAATTCCATCTCAATATTAAGATATTGGGCAAACGATTGCGTCTTTTTCAGGTCATTTTTGCCGCTTTGAACATTTGTTTTTCATTGTCCACTTTCTCTTAAGTACTTCTAATACAAGATTTAATGCAGCTCACTCAAGGTAAGCAGATGTTTCAGTGAATAGCAAAGGCAAAAATTCCTTTAAGATAGTTTATGCAGGCAGCCTCTGGTGTGTAGCAATGTCTCCATTGTGATAATGACCTGTGCAGATGGAGAAAGTCTAGGTGCTAGAAGCCGGGCCAATCGGTCCCCCACATGGTGCTCTATGAGGAAGACGCTCGGCCAAATCCGCAGGCACGTGGAAGCTAGGAACGCAAAGCACCCTGCAGGTTCCACCGTTTGCAATCTGATATCATCTACCACATCATACCACAGTCCACTCCCCTCTCCACACACTACTATGATAATGGCAAAATAAACTTCTGGAGGTTTAAGACCTGCCAGGGTTTTGGGAGTGATCCTCAAGGCTCTGATGAAACATAGTTTTATATTGACATAGCTAGACCGATGGCTGGGTGTGTTAGATTAGGAGACTATACACTAATTAAAGAATACCATCTCACTGTGAAAGAGAGGGAGGGGTTGGGTCACAAATAGAAAGCTTTAATGGTGACTAAATATTAGGTTATACTACAAACAGGATGTTAGTTATTATAAGATGACGACTACTATCTATTTAGGTAACTAAGGAACTGCCAAATAAGTCAGGAACTGATGTGAAGCAAGGTTATTTTCTCAGTTATTTATGAGTCACGTACAGTTTAGGAAGCAATAAGTATAAGTAATGGCACAAATGGCCATAATGTGGTCCAGGACTTCTCCTACTCAACCCATCACAAGACTCTGGGTACCTTCCCCAACTATATATTTCTGTTATACAGACATATTGCAGTTTGTGGAGTGATTGATTGATTAATTAGTGCTTGATTATTCTTTTTTTCTTTTTTTTCTTAAAAAAAAACAAAAACAAAACTCGACTAGGAGTATGGCTGGGTGATTTTTTTTATTTATTTTTTTTGGCCCTGAAAAACTTTACCAGTATGCTTCGCATTACTGACTTGCTGCACGTGAAGCCCATTCTACCGAGTTTTCAGGCATTTGGCTGCATCCGTGCGGTTAAGATTCTTCAGTAGAATTAAACATTCAGCTGCAGACAGCAGTCACATCATAAATAAAGGTAAGTGAGACAGTTCCAGTGGCAGCTATCTTTGTCCATGCCACCCTGATGATGAGGTGGTAAGCTTCGGATAATGATCAGTTCCTAGTTTTCTCCGCACTTTCCTCTTTCCAGCTCTGTGGTACTGGCTTGTCTTCATTTCATCAGGTTTCATCCACGTGACTTCATAGCAATACTGTAACCTGACCCCTTCCGTGCTTGAGGCTCACCAGTGGCTTCTATCTTGTGGTGAACCATCGTAGGTCATGCTGGTATATTCTTTCTCTTTATAGCCCTTACACATACATGCCTATATTCTAGATATGGTTCTTGCTCTGTTGCACAATTTCCCTCTACGGACAAATCCCTTTTTTTTCAGTCTTGCATTATTACAGTGCTCCGGGGTTGTTCGCTGCTGTTAATATACAGTCAATACTTGCTTCTTATCCACATGTCATTCAGTTGTTTTTGACATGGCAAATGTTTTGGCTACATCTGTAATTGACCCATTCCTATCTTTTAGCCTTATGGCCTGCACTATTCGCATCGGCACATGTACAATCCTCCTTTAGGGAGACATCTTGGGACATCAAGACCCATCCCAAGTGGCCAACTGTTTAATTACTAACAAAGCCCTACCCGACTACCCCCTTGGCATTTGAATAAAAGGTTTCACTATGTATATGGGGTCCTTATCCAGTCCCCTCTGTTCCACTGCTGGAGGCTGAGCGGTTTTATGGTTAATCTTGACTGACAGCTAGGAATCTATGTTTATTGGGCCCCAGGATCCTCTCAGCCCAAAGCAATCCAAACACATTCCTTTTGACATAAGGAATCCAGGACCCTAAGTACAATATTGTGTGACAGAATTCAAACCTTGGTAGCCATCAAAACTTGACTGACAGAATCAGGTCAAGATCCAGCTGAAAGTTTTGTTTTGCTGTCTAACCCTACTGCTGCGATGGAGAAGATTTTAAAATTACCATGGATCATGAACTGCATAGTTGGACTGCACACAAGGCACGATTCAGCCCATCTACAAAACACTTTGCTGCTATTTTTGTCACTAAATATGCTTCTTAATCTTTTCATCTTTGGAATGCTTTATCCTAAAATGTTGAAACGAAAAAGAGAAAAAAAGAAATAAATAAAACCGCCAGCTTTGTTTTTATCTTTAAAACTGGACCATATTAGTTTGCATTAGATGTATGCACAAAAGCTGCATCACTGACTTGCGTATAAACGTGTTGCGATGCGAGTACGTTTGTGTGGTTCGAGACGCAGGACAACGAAAGCTTAATTGACGCATTAATTAGCCGTAGGATCACACTGCAAGGAAGTCACGCAACTGCCAAATCTTAACCTAATGCTTAATATAAGTTATGCCTCGTCCTCCATAAGTCCTGCCAGAAACAGCCAGCCCACAACCTGAGATGAAAAACACTAAGGAATTTTTTTTTAATCTCAACAGATATCAGATGTCTGATACAAATATCCTCCTCACTCTCAATGAAATTACACTCAAATTGTGGCGCAAATAACTACGGCCAAAGTTTCAGTCGCTGATTTTATAGAAACGTGCTGTGCATTATGAGCATTCTCTCTCCACTGCCCAACGCTCCATATTTTCATCTGGTATGTGTGAATAGTCATATGAAGAGGGCAGTGTTTAGAGCAAGGGCGCAGTCAGCAGGCAGTGCTGTTAGCCAACAGCTTACTTACTTCTGGCCTCTCGACACCACTGCTGTGGTGACAGTCTGACCCAAGTGACTCTGGATGATGAGTACAGACAGGAGAGTTGTTTTTTTTTTTTTTTTTTTTTTTTTTTTGGAACTCCTGTTCACACACTTTTCCTCCTCTCTTGCTCATATATACACAATTATATTTGCCTATGATTTTACAAAAAAGAGATGTTAGCAGCAGGAAATTCTAAACATACAAAACTGTGTGAAGTTCTTTATATCTGTTGGTGCTGCAATGGGAGTAGAGATCTAAGAAGCAGGGATTAGGGTGTGGTTTAGTACATCGTTATATATATACACACACACATACACACACACACACACAGTACTGTGCAAAAGTCTTGGGCATCCTATTTTTTTTGTTATTAATTATATTTTATGAATATTTTATCAGTAAAGAAAGCAACATATGTAAGAGACCACTTTTCAGACAAAAACGCATAATGAAGGCTCCTGGGTTTTGCT
>JAOVYU010000056.1:15887819-15898693 GCA_025674565.1 Synodontis membranacea | reverse complement strand
TCACTCATTGGTCGCAGGCAGGATGATTGCTGAGATCACAGGATCATTCATTGGTCGCAGGCAGGATGATCACTCAGAGATCACGTTATCACTCATTGGTCGCAGGCAGGATGATTGCTGAGATCACAGGATCATTCATTGGTCGCAGGCAGGATGATCACTCAGTGGCCACAGACTGAAGTGGTCGCTAAGAAGTACAGAAGCTTTCAAATACCATAGGTGACCTAGAATTGTGATATCACAAAGTAGGTTTCCATTGTTAAAAAAAAACATTGAAAGATTATTTAAAGCAGTCGAATTCTGTGGTTTCCACGGAGGCAGCTTGTTGACATGGAATTGCTGACATGGAACAGGCTTGTGATATGTGTTATTGCCTCACAAAGTTGGCCTATAGTTATAAAAAAAAATTTAAAGAAAGAAAAGAAGACAAGAAAACATCTCAAATTGTTCAGAGAAAGAAAACATTAAACTTCTGGAGGAATACAATAAAATTAAAGAACATACTAAAAAGTAAATTTGATCCAATAACAGCAAACAAAACAATGAATGTGTTGGAAATTGCCATGAAAATGAATTATAAAATGAATTAAACTTCTCATGAGGCATTCATTTACGGCCATAAACTCAGCCATGTTAAGTAACGTTAAGTAAGAGTCAGAGGTACATTAAGTCGTTTTCCTTATTTAGGTTGCTAAGGTCTTTTGTACAAAGTTTAACAAACTGTAAGGGATCCATTACATATAAGGCCAAAATAAAGCCTAAGTACGTAAGTGAACAGGTTAAGGAAACCTAAACTTAAGAGTGTTTTGTGAAACCAGCCCCAAGGTTTTAATTCCAAAACCATGAGCTTCATGAGGCCAGAAGAAAGAATCCACTAGTGGAGTCAAACAACTGAACTTAGCTGAGCACTGAACAGTGGTTTTGAGCAAGTTCTCAAAGTAGATGGCTCAGACAAAGCATACGTGTCCAAGAACCCAGCCTTGCTAGGATTCAGCTTCATGCAATATGCTATTATCAATGAGTTGTCTGCATATTGAAATGTAGGTAGTAATCTGGTTAAGTGATACGGGAAAGAAATATTAAATTCTTCTGATCTGATCTGATCCCAAGTCAGATCAGATTACTTTATTGTCCATGAAAGTTGCTCTAGTAGATTCTAGTATATTCTCCAGATATCTCTATTATAAGAAAATTACTAATACTAATAGAGCGTTCTACCATTTGTGTTCTGAATGTTGAATCCTCTAGATCAATCATCCATAACTAAATGAATGTTTTTTGGTTTTTTTTTTTTTTTTTTTTTTTGATAGCATTGAACTTGACCTGCCATGGAGCTTAATTCACTGTAGCAGTGAAACCCATAAAAAATATTAATGCACTGTGATAAGACAGAATATTCAGGGTTAAGTGAAACTACAATGCCCAAATTGTCACCCAGATAATCTCTAGCTTTGACCCATATTCTATGACAATCTTATGTCAGATAGTGTTAAAATTGTTCTTTAACCATAAATATGTGTTTATTTATTGACCTGGACAGTTCAGAGAGGTAAAATAGAACCATCTTTTATTAAGCTGTTAAATAACTTTGCTATTAAGCAAAACCACCATCTTTTGCACTGTGTATTAAATACAGACACTGACTATTCCATACATCCAGTGCTCTCATGTCAGTCTATTATACTATTTTTGAAATTATGTACAGATATCACCTCTATAATTACAAAGCAATATCAAGTCACTTCAAACATACTACTGTATATACTAATGTATAGTACTGCAGAAACATACCTTACAGTTTCCTTTACCATGAAAGGTACGTTTATTTCTGAGAACTTTAAACATACAGACAGAAATCAGAGAGAGAACAGTGGAAATTTAAAAAGTTGTTTGAATTTAATAGAATTCAAACTCTATAAAGGACAGAAACTTGAAAAAGCTTGTTTTTCGAAAGCAGTGAATACAAGTAACCCAAGTCATTGTTCATTTTTCATCAGGTCAACACATGACCTAAATGTGATGTGAAAAATAACAGTGGTCGTTTTCAGGACATCCAAGTAATTGTGTTGTGTTGTCAGACTATCATTATGAGCTATTCGTGCAGTTATATACATCAGCATGTTCACTTCCATGAGGACTGACTGGAGCTCCGGACACACTCAGAAACATCCAGCTTCTTCCCACTGTTGCACATTTTTGCTAGGTTCTGTAAACATTGGACAGAAATAGTCAGTTGTGAATGAGAGGTACAGGGCAATAAAAATAAAGTGGAATGCAGTATTAAGGGTGATTTTCAGAGGAGGAATACTCACACTAGCAGCTCTTGCAATGCTGTTTGGGGACTGTAAAGCAGCCAACTCATTCAGAATTCTCTTTAAGTCATTGTTGCATGGTTCCACTGCAGACAAGAAAATGAGAATATTCAGAAAAGCATTCAGATTAGTACTCTTTCATTTAGTGTACTGTGTACTATATACTTCTTGTTCCATCTACATCCGGTAGCTTTTTGAATCTACTGGTGTGTAAAGTGAAGGCACCTGGCTCAGGCGGATGCTGAGGCTGCAGCTGCAAGTATGGATGATCGAGCAGATCGGCAATCGAGATTCGCTCTTTGGGATTCCGCACCAGGCATTGCTAATTAAAAGAAAGATTTATTTTTATTATGTTCTTAAAGTTTTCAGCCATGTAATTATATAAATAATAATAATAGTAATAATTAAAATAAAAAAAAAAAAAAAAAAAAAAAAAACAGACCTTCAGAACATTTAGAAGATCCTTCTCAGGAATATCAGGAAAGTCAATTTCATGGGATGGATCAATTATAGCATGGAGCTTAGTGATTTGGTTGGTGATGTTTTGGAAAGGGGTTTTCCCATACGTCATACAATATAGTATACATCCAAGTGACCACACATCTCCCTTTGGACTAATCTGTAAACAGCCACAACATGCATAAGGTACTGCATCTGAAAAAGCTAAAATATCATTCAAGTTTATATGTCCTGGCAACAAATCAAATATTACTGGTGTAACATTACTATTTTATAGCTTTGTTAGACTAGAGATTAGTTTATTAAAATTGTTTAACCTCACCTTCGACCTTGGTTTTCCACCTTTAGATGATGTGTCTTTAATAGCCTCTGGTGGCATGTAGTTTAGTGTCCCCACCTAAAGCACAACATCAGAATTATCAAACCACCAAATACAGCACGAATGCAACTCTATTTAGCAGTCAAAATACTGGACCAACCTGCGAGTCCTTCATAACACTCGTCATGTCTGGCTGAATGTGGTTTGCTATGCCAAAGTCAATGAGCTTCAGTGATGCATTGACAATGACAAAATTAGCTGGCTTTAGGTCACTGTGGACAATTCCTGGAAACGGGCAGTTAATGAAAGGATTTATGACAACTGAAAATGGATAGGTCTGCAGTGTTTATCCCTTAAAATTGTACGATTTGTGTAGTCACCATGCTTGTGGATAGTATGTACTGCCTCTAGCATGTTCCTCCAGTAGAACTTCCTTTCCAGGGAGTTGACAGTCTTACGGTTGCGAAGCCATGTGTTGAGGTCCAGGTTGCCACACTCCATCAACATATAGATGTAGCTGTCTGTGATCTCACTGAAAATAATCATCAGAGTTATCATATGGACCACACACTTGTACACTATATAAGGGTGGAGAATATAGTTGAAGGCATTAAGCCTTCAAACTTTTCTTAGCTCTTTAAATAGCTCTGCTATAGGGGTGTATGATATGCTTGGCTAATGCGATATTATGTTTTGTGACTACTGTATTGATTATCAAAAACTACACATTTTTTATAATTATAATTTAATTAAGAGTTTACATGCAAAAATCCACAGCAGGCATTTAAACCCCCTGACCACTAGATAGCAGTGTTGTAAATCCATCTTCAGCCATTTGTCCCTTCCATACCAAAGTAACAATGTGAAATGATACAGGACGTAGCAAGCCTGTTCTTTATACTATGAGTTTTCCTAAAATTAAATAAATAAAATAAAAATAAATAAATAAAAATCCTAATATACCACCTTGATTTCAGTATTACAAACATACTGCAAAACAGAATCATAACCCGTTTCATGATACATAATGGATCGCTCGTTTTTTTGCCAATACACAGCCCTACTTTGTTACGTCTTCAAGTAATGAAAACACTTACTAGTCGTACAGTTTGATAATCTGGTCACTGTACTGCTGAAGGTGGTTCAAGTGCTCAATCTCATTCTTGTAACTTTCCACTGTCTGGGCATCGGCTTCCTCCAGGTTCACATATTTTATAGCATACAGTTGTCTCTTCTGGTCCAGAACCTGGTACACCTAAAGTTGAGGACATGGAATATTTTGGTAAAGTGTGAGAGGCACGCATAAATACATGTAAGAGTCATCATGCTATTCACACATTACCTTACTGGAACCACCTCTGCCTATCATCTTCAAAATGAAGAACTGCCTGCCTTTGATGGTGATGGATTCATTAGAGATGGTACTGACAGAACCCTGAAAGTATAGAGAACATTTAGGGCAAACAGATTCAGCACCAATCCTTCATTTTATTTCAGAACAACATCATGGCAACCACAAGTGCAAAGCATGTCTTTTTACAGTTACCTGTTTAACACATTATCTGCCAACCGAAAATACTGAATATAAGCCTAATGTAAATATCTGACATCCAGTGGCTGTTTTTTCTGTATTTCTATGTCTGTTTCTTTACACCAGAAATATTCTTCCACTATCGTTTATTAAATTACCCTCTTATGGTTTAATAAAAAGAGGTTAACAATCAAAAGAATATATAATTCAAGAAGTTTAGGTTTATAGACCTTGGCTCCATAAGCCACTACTGCCCACTTTACTGCAACTTTTTAACCATGCCGTGGGAACAAATAAGATCCAGTCTCTTCAAATCAGATTTAAACCTAGGGTGGGTTAGGGTTAGGTTCAGGTTCAAAAATGTTTGTTTTTGATAATTTAAAAAACACTTTTTTGTATAAAAAGTGTTTTCTGTGCAGAGGGCTTATAAACATAACTGCAAAGCGTCAAGAAAGTATTGTCATATCTGAGCAAAATAAATCATTATTGAACAATCAGATTCATAATGTTCACATAAAGTTCAAATAAAACAAAATCATGTAACCTAACTGTATTCTTTAGGTTAATGCACATTTATCTCTCTTCAATCATTTTCAATATGACTGCTGCCTTGTGTGTTTTTTATGGCAATACAATGATGAAGGTTTAAATCCACATTTTTTTTTTGTCATTATTCATGTTGAAGTAAATTAGCCAAACAGAGCCAAATGTGTACCGATTTTATACTTTAAATTATTTATACTAATTAGTTTACACACCTGTAGAAGAACTGAAACCAATCATTGAAACAGGGGTTGAACCTGCACTTATACTATTCAAAGCCAATTATTTTTTAAACAAGACCACATTTGAATTTCTATTTAAAAAAAAAAAGAAAAAAAAAAAAAAAAGAAGACATTTCTGGGGTAAATATCTAAATGACATGCAAGCAAATATCAATCCTGGTTCTTTACCTGTGGTGTCTGCTGGACAAATGATACCTGACTCTGTGGTGTGCAGGGTAACTGAGCATGGCTGACCCTCTGAGATGGAACGCACACAACAGCTGGCCTCTGTTTCACTACAGGCGTAACAAAACTACAGAGGAAGAAAAAGATTAGTCAGCTTAAAAACCCCAAGTGGACAAAATATCTATCTGAATACATAAGATCGTGCAGTGTCCTGACCTGTTTGCATGAGAATCTTTGTAGTTTGGTGTCTGGCAGCTAATGTTTGGGTTTATCCTGGATGGAACTGAGACAGCCGATGCAGAGGGAGTTCTAAGCGACTGAAGTGGACGTGGGGTGGGGATGGGATCTACAGCAGGCTTATGTTCCTATAAGTCACACAAAAGATGTTAAATTGTTAAATATACAGTAATAACATAAATAATTCATTTAATACTCAGTATATATACATAGTGTAAATACACTATACTGTACAAAAAAACTCCACAAAGCTAGAAATAGTCACACCTCTGGAGAAGCTTGTCTGTTAACGCTTACAGGAATCTTCCATTCAGACAAATTCTCCATAGTGTACAATTTAGGCTGTGCTTTACTTGTAGAAATCCTCAATGGATTCTCCTCCTCCTTACTTCCTCCATCACTGGAAGCACCTAATGCATCTGTAACATAAGAAACATAAACTGACATTGATCTGTCTACTAATGCTGTGCAAAACTGCACATTTTCAAAACCCATTAGCTGGTCTTCAGGATGCACCGATAATTCTGTGCACATTAACACATGGCCGCTGTAGTAGACAGCACTGCCACTGTCTCTAGTTAGGCCAAGTGCTCATATAATGTCGGAAATGTGAAAAAGTGAAAGTGCATCAGTTCCTTCTTAAATTAATTACAAACGTCTATTGTTAAATCATGGTATGCAGTTGGAAAATTTGAGAAATTTATTTGTAACATTAAACACAAATGTATGAGCAGCACAGAACCATGTGTGTGCCTACTGAGATAAAAATCACTGAAAAGGAAAAATCCATCCATCCATGAATTATCTATACCACTTATTTATCAGGGTCATGGAGAGGCTGGAGCCAATCCCAGCTGAGTTCAGGCAAGAGGTGGGGTACACCCTGGGCAACCCGCCAACCTCTAACACAGAGATGAACTACCATTCACAATCACAGCCATGTGCAATTTATAGTAGCCAGTTAATAATAATGTCTTTGGACTTTGGGAGGAAACCACTTTTGAGTTGTCCCAATCCTGCCTCCTGTCTCTTCATTTCTGGCCAAACCATAAGTGTCATACTCAATAACTACCATCTACTTATTATTCATCTACCATATAAGGCCAAAGGTCTGTGGACACCACCCGTATTTGTTCCTTAAACTGTTGCCATAATTTTGGAGGCACACAATTATATAGGATGCCTTTGTATTGTGTAACATTATAACTTCTCTTCACTGGAAGTCAGGGGCCCAAAACTGCTCCAGCTCAGTGCAGAAAACTCAAGTGGCCTCTAACCTCAACCATACTGAACACCTCTGTAACCAATTGGACTTCACAGAAGTGTAGACGTAATTATATCAGCAAAGGGTTAAATCAGGAATGGGATGTTGAAAAAGCTCATGTGGTGGTCAGGTGTCCACAAACTTTTGGCCACATAGAGAACCTACTGATAATCTGATGACACCTTGAATAATTTTAATTAGTGAAACAGCTGACCTGCAACATTCTCTTTATTTTCAGCAGAAAGAAGCTGGGTTTTTCCAGACTTTAAATTCTTTATTGCCATCTGGAGAAGTTCAACTGGTTTTGCATTTGATGTAAGGGCCTTCTGCAGAATGGAGGCACTCTTCTTACCATTACCTGCAGGGAATAAAATCAATAAAAGGATTAACTGGAAAGGCACATGGCAGACATGTATACACATGCACAATCAAACATACACCAACCTTGTGAGAGCTCAAACTGAGCATGGGCAATATGAACAAAGGCGAAGGCTTTGCTGTTGGCTCTGGCAATGATGAAGTTATCTTCTGCTTCATCAGGATCTTCAATTCTACAGAACAGTATAATAACAAACTTAAATTCTGTTAGGACTTGACGCCAATGGATCTGACACCAGGACATTACAGGGCACCATGCAAACACACATTCACATTCTCAATCACCACTGAGGCAAGTTAGAATAGACAGCAGGAACGCCGAAGTGACAAACCAAATGATCATCGTCATAGCGATGTCAATCCTGTGCGACATACAACAAAACCATGTCTTTTTTTCTTCTTCTTCTTCTTTTTTTTTTTTTATAAATGGTGGCTGCCGATGCTGCGTTGGCTCATGCATTCGACCAATCACTGTACGTTACTCATGGCTCCTCATGGGCTGGGAGAATATCTACCCTGAAGTAGGAGCAAAAAAAATTCCCTCAAAACGATGTTCCAAAAACTATGATCGTCTTCAGTTCCTTCAGTGCGAACACACAAAAAAATGGGGTACTACCTTCATCAGTTCTAAGAACTATGAACATGTTCCTCCAGTCTAACTTCTGGATTCATGCCGCCACCACTTATAAAAACCACGGAACACATAGAGGTTTGTCTGTTCTTGGCTAATGTACCGGCGCAACATGGCTGATCCATGCAAGAGGACCCACACACTACATAAATAAAAAAAAAAAAGGCTCATTCTAAGCTTACGACAATACAATAACTTATAATTACAGATAATTATACACTACGGAAAACGTACTTATAAGTACTATATTCCATTTCTGATACATCCTATGTAGTGGACCTTCAAGAAATCAACTGTCCTGTGGCAATATTAACAAATATAATGCCACTAGTTTCCATGCTATACACTAGCTGCTGAAAAGTAGAATCAAAAACCAGAAAAAGGAAAAAAACTACTCTAACTTTTGAAAAAACTAAATTTTTCATCTGGTAGCAATGTTAAAAAAGAAAAAAAAAAAAAGAGAGAGAGAGAGAGAGAGAGAGGAACAGCTCATAGGTGAAAAATTCCCAAACATTTTATCTGCATTCATGCACTTAACCAGCTAGAGTAACTACCACATTTTAGCTTTCAGGGCAACCAAAACACAGGACAACATTTACTCACCCTTTCAACTCTGCGTATCTGACCAGCATCCGTGCATAGCTTTCAAGTTTGCTGTACTGTGAAAGAGGAAATCTGTTGAACGCTTTAGAGTAACAGTCCAACAGCTTGGAGAGAAAAGCTGCATCTGTGCGAGGGTCTCTGGTCCTCTCCAGGTCTGTGAGATATTTGTAGCAGGCCTCAGGAGAGTTTGAACCCATTATCTGGCTAATAAAATCAGTGGTGTCTGAAAAGTAAAACATCAGAATCTCTCAACGACACTGCAATACCATTACATGAATAAATAAAAAATAAATAAATGCAGAAAACCTGAAAAAATCACTGTGATTTTTTTTTTTTTTTTAATAAAAATTGTTATTTTATAAAAATTGTTTCAGTGAGTCTGAGAGTACCTTTCCTTTCTGGTCTGTGCAGAAGTGCTGTGGTGGAATCCACATCAGCGATATCCTCCCCAGGACGTGGCTCTGGACTAATAACAAGTGGCTAGACAGCAATATATATTATTACACAACTGTGTTCCTTTTACATGTATGAGAAGATCAGGAGCCGTTAACACATACTTTAATATAACTAAGTCATTGATTTCAAGTTTAATTACCATACCTTCAGATTTAACAAGCTGTAGTTGTAAGAGTCTCCATCTCCAGAACTCTTCTTTGAAGAGGAAAGTGTGAATGCACTTGAACGATATGCTGGCCTACAGACAGAACATCTTTTCTGTTTTGACACGTAACATGATCGATCTCACCAGCATTACACAGACATGGTAGGATTCTCACCTAGACACACTACTGCCATAGCTGGGAGCCTCAGGTCTGTAAACACTCTCAATGTTTTCATTTTCAGGAATAGACAGGGGTACCATGGGAATCCTCCCAGGCTACAAAGGAAAAGCAAAGCAGTTAGCTGCTTCGTCTGTATGTCTAGATCAATTTTATCTTACCAATTAGCATTTTCAAACTTACCAAGGCAACAGTTCTTTTGTGCTGCGAGCCAGACCTCCAGACTGGGACATGATGATCTGTTGGACTGACCTTCTGAGCAGATCTGAGAATCCAAAAAGAAAAATAAATAAATAGATAGATAGTGTTCAAGCGCGACAGTAATTTCATGTGATATTGATGATAATGTGTTGCATTATTGTACGCATTAATAATCTAGATTGGTTTCCTACCCCAGAGAAAAACCACTGGCCAGCTGAAAGTCACCTGATCCATCAGACCTCCTGGAGTCGCCTTTGGACAGCAAGTTGCTCTTTATCGGCTCTTGTAGAATTTCAGTCACTAATAATGAACATATTTTCCACATTGTTCATCCATATATCAGTAAACAGAACAATTCCAGAAACATGAACAAGTGCAAATAAAACTGTAAACTAAAACACTGTTTTGTGTTTAAAAACAGAACAATACACGGTATACACAAAGTAAAAAAAAATCTTTTAAAACCAACCTGCAATATTCTCTTCATCCTCTTGGGAAAATAGCTGACATTTACCCAGTTTTAGATTCTGCACTGCAGTTTCCAGAGCTTCCCATGGCTTTGCGCCCATTTCAATAGCCTGCTGAAGAATCACGGCACTTTTCTTTTCATCACCTGTTGGTTATCAGGATGAAGGAAAGATGTCTTTTGTATATAAACAATACTTGAGAGATACTGTAAACAAATGAAATTAATTGTTGGATTTAAATCGTTTAAATCCAGTTTAAAATCAGTCCTGCATGTATACAGCGTACACTTTCCCTGCCCTCACATTTACGTTGCACAGACCACAGCTAACATCTTTACTGTTATCGTCCTCACATTAAAACAATTTATAAAGAATACAGTAATCTCAAATCCTGACATTCAAGAATGCAAGCAGTTTCATACTTTTCACGTTATCTTTACAAATTCAAAGTCTTATCTAGAAACTCTGACGCATTACCATACCAAGAAGCCGATTTAATCTCTGCATCAAAAAATCCAAGGCAGTAATCTGCATCTCCTTACCTTGTAAAAGCTCAAACTGGGCATACGCTATATGGACAAAGGCAAAATCCTTGCAGTGGGATCTCGCTATGTCAAAACTATCCCGCGCATCGTTAACATCTTGGATACTGTTTAAAAAAAAAAAAAGAAGAAAAAAAAAGGAGAAATAGTATATCCAGCTGCTTGTTTTTATATTAAATGTAGAAAGAACAGAATAATTAT
>JAOVYU010000056.1:15846047-15864605 GCA_025674565.1 Synodontis membranacea | reverse complement strand
TTCATTGAGGCTTTGTTCCTCACCATGGTCTTGAGCTCTATGATTTTATGGCAAAAAATTGCTATTTAATACCACATTAAGAAGTTCATACTGAACATACACTATATGGCCAAAAGTATGTGGACATGTGACCATCACACCTGTACATGCCATTCCAGATGTTCCTGTTCAAGGAAGGCTTTCCACCAGATTTTAGAATGTGGCTGTGAATGGGATTAGCCCATTCAGTCCCAAGAACAGGCACTAATATTCAGTGAGGATGCCTGGTATGTAGTTGGCATTCAAATTCCTTCCAAAGGTGTTCAGTGGGGTTGAGGTCTCTGTGCAGGTTACTTGAGTTCTCCCAGTCCAACCTTGCAATACCATGTCTTTATGCACCTTGCATTGTGCACAGGGGATTGTCATGCTGGAACATGTTTTGGCCCCTTAGTTCCAGTGAAGGGAAATCGTAATGTATACTAAGACATCCTATACAATAATAAGCTTCCAGCTTTGTGGTAGCAGTGTGGGTAAGGGCCACATATGGGTGTGATGGTCAGGTCCCCACAGACATTTGGCCATATAGTGTGTATTACTGGGATGATAAAAAAAAATATATATATATATAGCTGTTAAACTTAACAACCATATGCTAAATACAGCCTTACCCAAGAGGAGCTGAGCTCCAAGCGGTGTGCAGTATGGCTTTATGAAGTTGCTCAGATCCTTCTGCCTCTGGATGTATTTAACCCAGCAACCAGTTAATAATTATCATTATTCAGGAAACATAGTATACAAATGAACAGAATGTGTTCATTTCAAAATGGTCTTTATAGGAGGACAACGAGGACCTAAAATGCCAGTTGGCTCTCATTAAAGAAGAAGCTGTACTGATGAGGAAGAAGATGGCAAAGATTGACAAAGAGAAGGACCGGCTAGAGCAGGAACTTCAAAAGTACCGTTCCTTCTATGGTGATGTTGACAGTCCCCTCCCTAAAGGTGAGGCTGGTGGGCCCCCTACCACACGTGAGTCTGAGCTGAAGCTGCGTCTCCGCCTCGTAGAGGAAGAGGCCAACATCTTGGGCCGCAAGATTGTGGAGTTGGAGGTGGAGAACCGTGGTCTGAAGGCAGAGCTTGATGACCTTCGAGGAGAGGAGCTGGCAGGGGGCACAGCAGACCCCTTAACACGGGAACAAAGCGAGGTGTTATCTGAGACGCGGCAGCAACTACAACTGGTGGAGGATGAGGCCGAGCTGCTGCGCCGCAACCTGGCCGACATGGAGGAGCAGAACAAGAAGGTGACAACGGAGCTTAACAAGCTCAAGTATAAGGCTGGGTCACATGAGGGTTCCCGTCATGGTGGTGCGGGTGTGGACGGGTCCAAGGCTGAGGCTCTACAGGAAGAGCTAAAAGCTGCTAGGCTACAGATCAATGAGCTGAGTGGAAAAGTGATGCAGCTGCAGTATGAAAATCGCATACTGCTGTCCAACATGCAGCGCTATGACCTGGCCTCACACCTAGGCATTCGGCCCAGCCCACGAGACAGTGATGCCGAAAGTGATGGAGGCCGCAGAGAAAGTGATGATGACTCTTCACGTCTCCCCCCGCATCGCAAGCGCGAGGGCCCCATCGGCGGTGAGAGCGACTCTGAGGAAGTACGCAATATTCGATGCCTTACTCCTACTCGCTCTCTGTACTCTCCCGAGAGCCGTTTTTTATCCCGAAGTCTCAAGGACCGGCAGCAGATGATTGATATTCGCATGGAGGCTGAACGTCTGAGCCGGACCATTGACAGACTGATTGCTGATACAAGCACCATAATTGCAGAAGCACGAGTCTATGTGACCAATGGAGAGCTGTTCGGCCGAATGGATGAGGATGAAGATGGAAGCCGAATACGTGAGCATGAGCTTCTGTACCGCATTAATGCGCAGATGAAAACCTTCAGGAAGGATCTCCAGAGTTTTATTGACCGTTTAGATGTTCCTAAACCAGAAGATCATGAAACCGAAGAGCCTCTCTCTGTAAGTCCACACAAACACATTGTTTCAGAATAGCTAATGACATTACTCAATATTTTAACTTTTTTAATTTTTTTTCACACACCTTCAACCTTATTGTATTAAAATTTGAAAAATTATGATGATGATAACAACATAAAAAATAAATAAATAATAATAATAATAATAATTATTATTATTATTATTGTTGTTGTTGTTGTTATTATTATCATTATTATTATTCACACATGCAGTTTATGATAAAGCTTATGAGATATACATTATTATCACAGATATACATTAGACAGATAAATATTTTCACTGTTTTTCTGTATGAATTTCTAACATTTACTCTGTTTGTGCCTTAATTAATTTACCTTTTCCTTTTCCATATCCACTCATCCAGATGTTTCAGCCTATCATTTTGCTTATCCTCATTCTTGTTTTATTTTCATCCCTGTCATATGCCACTATATTCAAATTGGTCTTTCTTTTCACCCTTTTCTTTGTTCTATAAACTCCCCTTATTTTTGTTTGCAGTCATATTGGGTTTTTTTTGTTGTTTGTTTGCTTGCTTGTTTGTTTTGTTGCCGTTTTCAATTGATTTTGGCCATGTCATTAAGGTTATACAAGGTACAGGAGGTTTTCAACCATTTTACGCATGGACTACAGTTACTCAGCCAAATACAGCACAGTTTCAACCTACAATGACACCACCTTTGCATCTTAACTTCAATATATTCATGTGGTAAGTGAAAATATGTTTTATGAATTATCATATCAGCATCAACAATTTGTATCCAGACACGGAGTAACATTTTCATTTTTAAAATCATTATCATTTTTATTTTTTACAGTTGTTGACATGATGAAGATGTTTATATAGAAAATTTATTTATAAATATCAAAACCATGCTATTATACGTAAATTAAAAATGTATTAATTTTTGTTTGTTGGTGTTACTTCTTGCTCAGCTCATGTATTGAGTTCTGGAAGAAGTAAATGTGCTCTGAAGATCGATTTTAAGCTTACTATCTGTGAAAAAAAAAAGATACACATCAGTCTATTGGCTCACAAGATTACAGTGTTTGATCACCTAGAGGCAAATGAAAATGTTTTCATTTTGGTTTAGAAAATTTTAACACCCCACTTCAGTTAACTGGTTAGAATGAAATATAAGAATGGTTAATAGTCTTTTAATATAGACTACTATGCTTTGGTTTTGTGCTATTGCTGAAAGCAACAAAAAACAATAGTGCTTGCTCTGTTAAGTGCCATTTAATTCTGTTCTGGTTTAAACAACAGTAAAAGATCACTAGTGCTGGCAGGCAATATATTACACGCAACTCCAGAAATAGTGGCATCCTTCAAAAGCATGGGCAGAAATTATTTATTTATTACTTTAAAATTGTTTAAGTCTTCAGGAACTATTGTTGCCAATGACCTGTTTCACTGGGGGAACAATACATGGCTAAGAAAAAAATTCTAACGTTTCTCAAAGTTTGTCTAGCTTCAGAATCAAAATCAACCACCTCCACAACAATAAGCTTGAAAGCTGCTTGAAAAAGCACAAATGCAGGTAATGAGAGCAACCTACAAATTGCAGCAGTCAAAACTACAATTACAAATGTGTGCTGTGGGCAGATAAGATGAAAATCTGACGTTTTGGCCTTGCACACCATCTGCAGGTTTGGCAAAGAAAAGGGAATTGCATTTAAGGAAAGGCATCCAAACCCACAGTAAAATATGGTGGAAGATTATTGATGCTGTGTGTCTGTTTTTGCGGTTGGTGGTCCAGGAACTTCAGTGAAGATTGATGGCATCAGGAGCTGTTATGTTCTAGATCATTTTAACCAAAGATCTGGTTGCCAGAAAATGTACACTTCTCTGTAGAAATACATTTAAACAGAATGTTGACTCTAAACAGGCATCCAAATCCCTTCCTACTGAAATTCTGTGGGCTGAAATATAAAGGACAGTCCAAACCTAAAAATATAAAGGAACTTTATGTTGTTTTAACAACTTTATATTGTTGTTAAAATGTCCTGCATGATGTCTCATTCAATGGTTTTCTTTATTTTTTATTATTTTCTACATTGTAGATTACTACTGAAGACATCAAAATGATGAAGGAACACGTGGAGTTATGCAATAAACAAAAAAGTGTTAAACAAAACAGAATATGTTTATATTTTAGATTCTTCAAAGTAGCCACATATTGCTTTGATGACAGAGTGAAGACAAAGCAGTCAGCAAGTGCTCAGCAGCTGTTGAAAAGCATTCCAGGTGAATAGCTGATGAATCTGACTGAGAGAATGCTAAGAGTGTGTGAAACTGTCGTCAAAGCAAAAGGTGGCTACTTTGAAAAATCTAAAATATACATATCCTGGTTGTTTCTTTCTGCTTACTGCATAATTCCATATGTGCTCCTCATTTTGATGTCTTCGATATTAATCTACAATATAGAGAATAATAAAAATAAAGAAAACCATTGAATGAGAAGGTGTCTAAACTTTTGATTGGTAGTGTGTGTACATATATATATGGGTTTCAATTAAATGGTGCCATATAGTTAAGGCTGCAATATTATCGTTTTTCACTGTTGCTCATTTTCGTCAGGATGGCAATGATTCTGCTACTTTGTACTGCATATGTAATGTTAAATATTTTTTTGGGGGGGGGGGGTAGATTGTATAGTAAGTGAGATGGTAAGTAAGATGTGTTGTATGAAGGAGGAGTGTGTGCTTCGAGACTCCCTCTGGAAACTGGCGTCATATGGGCCGTTATTACCAGCTGTGTGGGAAAGAGATGCGCAGAAACTCGCCAACTTTTCACAGTGGAAGATGAGATTTCCAAAGATGCATCTGTTATAATCATTCGGCAGCGATTTTAAACTTTTAACCGAGTGCAGAATGCTCCAAGGTAGGACATCTTCACGCTTTGTTTTCGATGCGACGGTTCGGAATGCACTAACGCTGCTGCTGCGCCACTGAAGTAGGCTACGGTGCGGTAAATAGTTAAAGAGACGACGGGTGTTTGTTTCAGAAGGTCTGCTCTGCAAGCTAGCCAAGGAAACGAAAAGGCATGCATGGAATTCCAAATAATCCAATACTGCTTTCTTTATTGGTATTTAACGTTAGATGTAATACATTTGACTCTGTCCGGATAGGGAGGTGACCTGGATAGCTACAGGGAGTAAAAATAAATCCCAGACTCTTACATCAGAGTTATGTTGTGCATCTTCTAGTTGGCATGTTAGAAGGAAAGAGTCTGTTGAAAACTAACACCAGAACATGTGCTAAGTAAAGACAGTGGGAAATGCGCTCTGGCTGAGCACTGGAGTAGTAAAAAGCTGGATGTGGGTGTGTCAGTGGAGTATGACAGGCTGCTTCTGTCGCTCCTGCGCTGACATGGAAAGAGCAAATGCGCCCGGTGCGCACACAGGGAACCATGGCCGGGTTTGGCTCATGTCTAAGAATCAAATGAGGACTGCAGCGGCTTCCCCATGAAAACACCGCTGTAATCTCGTTGTGCGAGCTGGAAGTGATCAAGTGAAATGTGGAATGCGCTTGTAAACGGAGGAGGTGGCTACGTGTGTAAGGCGCATGGCTGGGAATTTGTGCCTTGCTCCATGCTGGAGAGGGAAGGGGACAGGAAACGCAGTCGGAGCCCAATCCGAGGAGTGACCTCTACAGCCTCTGTAGGGCATTTTCCCGAGCGCTGCGGCCTCGGACGTGCAGCGTCGCCATCCGTAGACTTGCAGAGCCAACATTTACGACTTAGGAAGAGGTTCGAGGAGCTCAGGAAGCGTCACGGTCAGGATAAAGACGCCTGGATGAAAGAGAAGGAAATGCTTTTGAGAGAAGTGGCAGACGTGCAAGTAATGCACGAATCAGGCGCAAACAACGCACGCTGAATCATCGATCGCTTCGCATAAGCCTATTTTAACGGCGCACGTTGTTGTAATTTTTCTTGTGCTTTTTTGCAGGGCGGAGAGAACAGACGGATATTGTTGGATCTGAAGACGCTGTTGGAGGAGGTGCAGTCTGAAGTGAAAAGGGAAGAGAGTAAACGCAGCGAGCTCCAGCTGCAGTACACCAAGGACCAGTGCGCATGGGAGCTGGAAAAGGCAGAGCTGAAATGCAGAATAGCACAGGTATGTGCAGCTCGAGGAGTTGGTGAGGAGTTTATTGAAGGTCTTTAACAAGCTTCTTCCACTGCTGAGAAGTCAGAATGCCTGATTGCAGGTGACAGTGGAAGCCTACAAGTTAAAACACTTCACTCAGGCATTTGGCCTGGACTAAACAAAAGCATTAACCATCAGAATGTCAACAGGAGATTATTATTTGAGAGCAGCTCAGATTTCAAGATATCTCAAAAAGATTCCTTTTTTATCCTCACATTTGTGCACAATTACATTTAATATCCCGGTAGTGCACACACTGGGCAATCTAGAGCATTGCACAGCAAGGGGGTCATTATATGGCACACATTACAGGAAGCAAGACTAAAATTTAAAAAAATCAATATTTTTATATGGGTTATACATTAGGATGACAAATCATCACAAATCAGTGCAGGGTTGGACTGGCCATCTGGCATACCGGGCGATGCCCAGTGGGCCGACGCACACTTTTGGGCCAGCCCGTATGTCATGTGCTTTCACATATCGTGTAAATAATCATAGTGGGCCACCATGACCAAAAAATGCCCCGGCTGTTTTTTGGTCCCAGTCCAGCCCTGAATTAATGATGGGAAATATTTTTGTGATGAAGAATTGTTATTTATTTATTTATTTATTTATTATTATTATTATTTTCTTTTTAAAGAAATCTGAGAATAAATCACAGACACACACACACACACACACACACACACACAAAGAATGCAAGGAATGGAGATGTGTGTTCCCACATTTGGAAAAGCCATTTGTTACTTAGCCTGGATTTTTACCAAATGAGTGATGAAGGCAGTGGTGCTATTCAAAATAAATACACTGTTTCTTTGACTATGATGTTTTATGTATTAAAACATTATCTCTAATTGACCGGTTCCTTTCTCGCAGAAATCTCCCTTTTGATACTGACACCCTTATAAAGACACAGTCCAGACTGTCTAGTGTATTTA
Source organism: Synodontis membranacea (assembly GCA_025674565.1). NCBI lineage: Eukaryota > Metazoa > Chordata > Actinopteri > Siluriformes > Mochokidae > Synodontis > Synodontis membranacea. The sequence goes on along the minus strand of JAOVYU010000056.1, from coordinate 15,857,498 downwards.
TCATCTGGAGTCAGAGCAGTTATAATCCCCTCTGGTGGTTTATGCATTATCCCTAGACTGAGTCATTGCTATGCTCTCCTAATACAGTAGTGCAGTGTACTCTTCATGGCAGAAGAGATGGAGAGGAGTAGTGCTGAGGAATTCTGGAGGGGTGGATGGACCTCAGCTAGTATATCCTGGCATATTAGATACATATTAGTCTGGGTAGTCATACTGTGTTTGAAGCTTGGTTTGAAACAGTTTCCCAAACTTGCAGCCAATATTCATAAAAGCTTATCTAAAAACTTAGCTTTATCGTTTGCGTAGGATCACATTTACCAAATGTTGTTGTGATGCCAAACTTCAGTGTTTGCAACATCCAGTATAGTGTGAATGAAGGAGAAAAGGAAATATGATTAAACACTGATCAAAAACCACCTGAAATTGCTGAGACCTGATAACCAGAATTGGTCTGTCCTGAAATTCCATAGCTTGATTGGCATATGTACCTCTGTCGAAAACTATAAAAAATGTACACAGGTGGGTACAGTTGAGATTATACCCAGTTATTCCTATGTATGGACCCAAAAATGATCACTAGTATGCTATTTAGTAGTTTATGCAAACTTTTCCTATTTATATAAAAATGCATTTTTGAATAAAAGTTCTGGCACAATACATATCCTTCAACTGTCACAATTTAGTCATAATTTGTCCACGCAGATTCCCACCAGGCTGACATTAACCTAATTAAATGCAATCACAGAGTTAGGGGCCTTTCAATAAAGCTGTGATAAAAAATAATAATAATAAATAAATAAATCATAAAAATTAATAATAAAAAGCTTTGCCTTATTTACCAGTGTTTAACATTTCACTACCCAATAATTTGCCTCACAATGCCACTGCTGCACTTGCCTTCCCTAAAAAAATGTGAAAAACAGCAATTTGGTCCCAAATACCAAACTAAAGTATTAGCTGGCATTGAGAATAGATTTCAGGGAGGAGTCACATGAAAGAATAAATGCTGTTTTCACTATCTTCCACATCCTACCATAGCTTAGACTGCGGTCACTGAGGACGCCCCAGGTTTACCAGGAATTCATGGTTATGTTTTTGCCAGTATATTTCCTTGCATATTTTTAAAATGGAGGTGGTGAACTCTGTGTGTCCCTGCAGCCCCACCCTTAGGAATGTGAGATGCTAAAGCATTGGTTTAGCTGCCTATTTATAGAAGACTGCCTCTGTGACACTCTTACCCAGAGACAGAGCTTCAGTCACACAGCCACAGCAATAATCATATTTTAAATTGAACTTTAAAGCAGCCGACTGTTTCCTTCAAGGCGGATCACATGGTAGAAAATGACTACCAGTGCTCCGTTTGCCCTTGCTTTGTAAATACTCAGGGCCACTCCACCTAAGGGAATCTATGTAGTTAACAGCGATGTCCATATTTCTTTTTTAATGGATCCAGTGGTTCATTGTTTACACAGGCCATGTTTGAATCTGTTTTTCTTGTTATGAATTTCTGTCCTATTTTAGGCATTGTGTTTTTGGGCGGATCACTGAATTTGTGTTTACCATGCAACTGCAAGAAATAAAGGTGTCCACATGAAAAATGTGTACAAAAACCTAACATTATTAGCAGTGCTGTGTACTGATGAACTGTTTTTTTGTCAATAAGAATGAACTACTGAAAAGAAATAAATTCAAATTGGCATTTATTTAAAGCCATTTGTTTAATTATGTTTGGGATATCCCTTAAAATATGTAAAAAATAAAAATAAAAAATAAAAAAAAAAAACCCTAACAATCACCAGATTTTTAAGACACAGGTATTGTGTAACTTTCAGGAGTTATAGGTGAAAGAAGTGTTGGAAAGAGAGACAGAAGCCCTGAAGAGAATGTAGGGTTTCCATTTTAAGAACAGGTCAAATGCATATATAAACCATGTCAAAGGACCAGGCTCTCTAAACATCTGTCATGGCTACAGACATATGCTTAAGATATGTAGTACTACAAGAAGTACAGACATAAATCACCATGGTCTTGTGAATATTTAAAATGGAAGGTTTCTTCCTTAATTCTATATTAATTTTATTTATAGAATTTAATATTAGTTATAAGTATATATATAATATATCTGGGTTCAGCTGTTGAAGCTATTGGACTATGCAACCATGCATTATGTGTCTTTTTTCTTGCCACCGCTCCATTTCTAATAAGATGCTTAAAAGAACATTTTAAACGACGATCTATGTGCAGGACCACCGACTCAAAAGTAAAATAATCTCTCAGTTTTAATGTTAGCTTATATCTGTTTAATTAGAATTTACTGCATTTTACAGTCCTTTTTATGGAATGGTGTACATATTATCCATACACATTATCATGTTGCCATGATATGGTTCCAAATACTGTACAAGTCTTTTTTTTTTTTAATAGGAAAATGCGAAGTTCATTGTTGCTTTCTAACAAACCACTGAAAAGATCATGATGGACTTAAAATACATCAAGGACAGACCACAATTCTTCCATGTCACCCTGGTGCTATACAAATATTTATTTCCATTGCCAGCTCAAGGACAGAGAATTGATTGTAAATGTATGCCTGTCCTTCTTCATAGCATGTGGAATGTGTTCTGGTATTAACAATAGTGTTGTAATGAAATGGAAATGGCTGCTTGGTATTCACACAGTTAATTACTTCCTTTTCCCTGGACTTGAAAGTAGAAATATATGGATCGTCTCCATTTAAACAGTAAGGCAATAAGAAAACCACACTAAATTAGTAAAGTCATAATCCTGCTGTTCCATGCAAAGTAAACTGAACTCCTTAACATCTGTCCAGATCATGCTTGTAGGTAGCGAACACCTACTAAGAAATGAAAAGAGACATAAATAACAGTCCTTTTCTTAAAATGCTACATTCAGTTGGAAGAATGCTACAAATTTTAAACTGAATCTTTGCAAACACATGTGTCTAAACTGTATGCATCACTTTTAACAGGTTATGAAGTGGAAGTACGTGTTATGTAGGCACTAGAGGGTCATGGACGTCATCATTGTATGGTGGCCTCATCATGGCATATGGAACCTTTCAGCACCTACACACTTGTCCATTGAAAAGGTTAAGGATAGATATCCTATGGGATGAGTGTGAGGACAGATTTTATTATATGGGCATGCCAGCCACCCACACTAGTATCCTCCAAACCCCTGCACTTCCACTTTCCCTCAAAAACTGTGCTTGCTTTTTCCTGTAAATATCCTCCACATGCCATCATATTCCTGTGGCACTTACCAAATGTCTGACCCTCGCTCTCTCTCTCTCTCTCTCTCTCTCTCTCTCTCTCTCTCTCTCTCTCTCTCTGTCCCCAGTTGGAGGACAAAGGAACAGTGAATAGTAAGTCTGGAGACACAGTAAGGAGAGAAAGAGAGAAAGAGCGGAGGCTGCTGGCAGACACCCATACTGCAGCAATGGACTTGCGAACCAGGCTGGAGCACAGCGAGAGGGACTGGGTGAGGGAGAAATCCGAGCTTTTGGAGCGCTTTGACTTGGAGAGGAAGGAGTGGGAGAGTCAGCTCAGGGACATGCAGCACAAGATTGAGGAGGTGAGTCTGCAGATGGAAACCAAGCCCAGGAAACAAGCTGCCACACCCAAAAGGTCTTCAAAAAGGACAAACTCTTATTGATTTTGAACACATTCCTAGATTACTAATTACATACCTTATTACAAACTTAAAATAGGAGGCTTGAAGTGAAAGTGCATTTTACAGAATTTTGTGCAACAGTGCTTTTGTCAAAATGAGTTTAAGCTCTTAAAAAACGTAATCACATGCTCCATTAAATACCACAGCGCCACTGTAGGCTGAATTTTATTTAAGCAAACAACCTTTTATTTATACAAAAGATGAACATGAAAACTTTAGATATTACCAGTCTGCTGTTTTATAATTAGGAGATTATTTTTATCCTGTTATTTCTCATACTTAGTAAATAAGCAGTCAGGAGATTTTAGTGGGTGGCAGTTATAATTGTGTGTGTGGGGGGGGGGGGGGGGGTTGTATTACAGGCCCACAGGGGAATCCAGAAGAATGCATTTGAGTTTAATAAACCTTGAAGAAGAGATTGTTCATTTTAATGAAATAAAAGAGCTGGGTTGGGAGCTAAACCAGCAGAACAGTCTGCTTTAAATTAAAACATGTCAGCCTTTTGGCCTCCCAAATACGAAATTATAGCCAACGAAGGAACAAATGAATAGTAAAACAGTAATTCAATATTGTTTATGAAAGTGGTGATCCTGAGTGAATTTATTGCATGTCATTTCAGCTGTACAATGAAGTAAAGGCTCATCGACAGAAAGGTACTTTTGGACCAAACAGTGGTGCACAAACCACTGGCATAAGGCTCAGTACACATTCTGGCAGCACCGTGTCCAGCGCTCTGACTGACTCCTCAGAGGCCCACAGCAGCAGTTACTCTGAGCCTCTCACCCAGCACAGGCATAGCAGCACTGACTCCAGTCATAATAACAGTGAACCCAATGGACAGCATTATAGCATTCAGAGTATAAAGTCAAAGCAGAGCATCTCTGGGAAGTATGAGCAGAACGAACTTGAGGCCATTAACGCTGCAGAGCTAGAAGATATCCTTCACGGGTGCCTTATGAAGAAGCCCATCTCTAGTGGGCAAAAGGATCTGCTCAACCCCTACCAAGGGTTTCAGAATATAGACATCAACTGTATGAGCGACAAAAAGAAGACAACAATGGCTCTTAATGCTGTGAGTTTCTTGAATTGATAATGGTAATAAGTAGATTAGTTGGTGGAAATTTGCTGATTTGTTGTTCTGCCTTCTCACCCAATTAAATATATTTTTGCAATAGGCTCTTAAAGAAATAACTAGGGTTAGTGAGGAGCTGTGCAGCTACCAGGATGTGATCAGAAAGAAGTCTGATGTCAAGAGGTAATTGCTAACCATTCTCATCATAATCACCAGTAATTCTACATAATTTAGGAATGTTTGCAGAAATATACCCGATGGGTTAATGGTCTTTGTTTTCTGTGTTTATTATCACAGAAGCCAGACTGAGTCAATGTTCTTTCCAGGCGATGTTGAGATGAGTGAGAAAGATATGTTGGAACCAGGCAGTACAGATTTCAACTTGAATGAGTGGTGCAAAGATCTTTATGCCCTGGACAAGCAGAAAGGGATTAACTGGGACAATGGCAAAAATAACTCAACCAAGACTGAAAGTGACGCTGAACCACCTGTCAAGAGAAGAGAAGTCCCTCCTATACCATTCAGGAGCACATCTTGGTACATTAATAGCCTCCCGGCTTCAGATATACTGTCCAGTGCCCCGGAGCCATTGATGCGCAAAACATGTCAGAGCACTTGTCTTCACAGAAAGTGCAACAGCCCCTCTATCGTGCGAAGATTTGAGGCAATGCTACAAGAGAATGAGGGAAAGATTCTGACAGACTCTGGGATTGTGCCTGGCCCAGTGCCTCGTGATTCCAAGTGCAATATCAGCTGCTGCCAGAGCCGGTGGTCCTGTGATGGAAGCAGGTTTGGCAGCAGCAAGTCATCCACATATGTGCCTATCCAAAAATGTCTCTCAGAAGTTAATATAATAACTGCAGAGGCTGAGTGCAGTCAGAACCAGATAGATGCAGACAATAAAGAAAACTTAAAGGAAGAGCTTCATCTCATGGACTCAGCACACAAGGGTGTGGCTGCTTTCTTCCGAACGTCTCCAGACGTAATCTCACCTTCCATCAACACAACTGTCCCACGGAAAAATGAGATGCTAGAACGGAAAACAGCCGAATTCAACCGCATCCTCTTTCAGGCAGGCACGGGTTTTCAGTGTGATGAGGACAGTAGCTCCACAGATGTGCACTATACATTTGATAGTACCACTGAGGACAATCGGACAAATGTGCCACCAGATCTTACAACACAGTATTCCATAAGCAAGTATGAACAGATCGCTCCTCAGGTATCACCAAAGTTAAGGAACCAAATAAAGGATTCCAGTTCTGGTCCTTCAACTCTGCAACAGGATGTCAAAGTGAACAAGGTGACGTCTGGTCTATCACAACAGCTAGCAGTGAAACAGGAGGACTCAAAATTTACATGCCTGCTGTTGCATACAGAAGAAGACAGACAAGCATCCATCACACCTTCCATCACTCAGTTTGATAAAAGCTTGAGAACAATTAAATCAGATTTAGAGTTGTGTCCATCACAGCTAAAAAATCAGACTGAGAAGTTCAGTAAAGTACAGTCTGTCACTTCAGGTCAGCATCCTGCTGAACCAAAGCCTAAAAATCCTGAATATTCAAAACAGGACATGCCTAACACAAGGTCCAGAGTTTTATATGAAAATCCTTGGAAACCTTCGACTCTGGCTGCCTACCCTCGACCACTGGAGGCCCGGTCCAACTATGGGGCAATAGAAAGGATTTTGAAGAGTTATGAAAATTTGGGCCATTCCCAGCAAGACACGAAATTGCAGTCTAACCCAGGGAGGGAGGAGGACCTGACAGAACTCTTGAATTTGCTTGAAATCCAGCAGACTAGATCCAGTGAAAGAGTCACACATACACCTCACCACCAAGCTGTAGCTCACAAAGAATCACATGTAACAGTGAAGGTCAGTACACAAACTTAAAGACAAAGAATTATGGCACATATTGTTTAAAGACAATGAAATCATTGCTTATAAAAAGGAACACCCAATCACAATTAGATCATTTGATGAAAGAGGTACACAAGAGTGACAAATTAAAGGAAAATACAAAATAAAGTGCCTTTATAAGGTGCTCTGTCCCCATGATGCACCAGAACAGTTTTAATGCGCATTGGTATACATTCAACAAGTCTATACTGGAGGAATTCTTCTAACAGACATTCTCCCGGTTGGTGTTGGAGAGTGCTATCTAACACATTAATCATTAGGCATCAAACTAACCATTAGTTAAACTCATCAAACCATTCAGTGCTCACATTTTCATCCTGGATAGACATTTCCTAATTCTATCCTGATTGTCATTGAGTAGGATAAAGGTGATCAGTCATAATAACTTTGTATTGGTTTGCAGAGATGAACACCACACCAGCAAAATGACCAAAAGCATAAAAGAGCCAAAGGTTTTCCCTTTAAATTGTCACTCATCAGTATGACGCATAGACATAGCTACTGTGGAAATCCACTGATGCTTAAGCAAATGTATCTTTGTTGTTTTCTGTAAACAAAGTAAAGCGAAAGTATCTTATGGTCTTTCGTTTATTATTGTTTATTTTTAATGCTGCTATAAGGAGTGTTTTGTACATCTGGAAAAATTTAGAAAGTACCAGAACAAAAACAACAAAAAAAAAATACTCTGTCTCCCCAAAACCTTTAAAAGAGCACAATTAAAATTCCTTATGCTGAGTTCCATTAGAAAATATTTCCAGATTGCACAATGCTAATCACACCACTATTCATTTCAGGTCTGTGGAGAAAATGAGTACACACCACTTTGGTACAGAGATGAGACATTTTTAAGCCTCTAAAATTTAAAGACTAGTAGCACAACATTTGGCTCTATTGCCAAGTTTTAAATCCAAACCTTTCATCTTTGGCCCAGTTGGAAACTGCCTTTAGACAGAAGGAAAGACTTGTGGTGCAATTACTAAACTATCTACATATGGCCAGCAGAGCTCTCTGCACAGATGTCTGTTACAGATTACTTTACAACTATTGGAAAATCTGCTGTTATAAAGCGCGCATCAGATAATAAGACTAGGATTAAATTTGTTTGTCTTATCTGGCACCAGGTGGAAGGCATTCACAGCAAACCTGGTTATATCTTCATAATTGGGTCATTTTCTGTGAAAGTCAGGAATGCTTGAACATCAGTCTACTGGAGGTTGATAAAGACAAAAGACATTGAGATTACTTACCATTTTAAGATGTATAAACTTTGTGAAAACACAGCGACCTTTTAAAATGTTTGTCTCTGCAGCAGAACAAAGAATCAACAGTAACCGTCAAGAAGAGTTTCTCTCGACCAGCTTGTCCTGCTAAAAGACGTCTACCCTCACGCTGGGCTAATCGCTCTTCCTCCACCTCATCTACATCCTCTCCAACACCCTCAGCAACAGTACAGCCCACCATCTCCAGCTCACAGCAAACATTCACCTATTCTGCATTTCACACAGAGACAGTCATCATGTAAGAACATACAACAAAATTTGACTAATCAGTTCCAAACATGCTGAGAACAATGTCTTCAACGATGAATGTGTCCTCGTCTCTTCCTGAATACCTTTGTATATACCAATAATGACTGTTAAGCCAACAAGTTTTTTTTAAGTTTTTTTCAAGAATACAGCCTCACTTACTGTTGCATTGAATTAATCATATTCTGTATTGTCAACATATAAATCAAACACTGTACTGTATAGCCAAAAGTTTTATAAATAACCATCACACCCATATGTGGCTCTTTCCCAATCTGTTGCCACAAAGTTGGTAGAACACAATTACGTAGGCTGTTGTTGTATGCTGTAGCATTTCATTTTCCCTTCCCCAAACATGGTTCCCAGCATGACAATATATCTATGCACACAAAGTGAGCTCTATGAAGACATGGTTTTGAAAAACCTGAATGGCCTGTACAGAGACCTGAGGTCAACCCCACTGAACATTCATTCAATTTCTATACTGCTAATCCGTTGCGGGTCACGGGGAAGCTGGAGCCAATCACACCCAACTTTTGCTCAGTGTGGGGGTACACAGGTTGCCAATACATTGCAGGGCAGAGACACAACCATTCACCCTCACATTCATACCTATAGGAAGCACACAGGCACAAGGAGAACATGCAAGCTCTTCACAAAGGGGTGCCCTGGCTGACCCAGAGATCGAACAGAGGACCTTTTGCTGTGAGGCAACTGCACCACCCCCCACTGAACATCTTTGGAATAATTTGGAACATGGACTGCTCCTCAGGCCTCCATGCCATACGTCAGTAGTTGACCTCACTAATGCTGTTGTGACTAAATCTGTAAATCCTCAACCACACTCCAAAATCTAGTGGAAAGCCTTCATAGTAGTAATGAAGGTTATTATGAGAGCGGGGGGGCTAAATCTGGATTCTTTGACAAGCACATATGGGAGTGATGGTCAGGTGTCCTCAAACCTTTGGCTATATATAGTACTAGGATCTATGTATATTTTTCTCTCCAGCCATGCTCTTGATTCATACCAAAGGCTGTATTAAGAATCCAATTTGGATTTCTGTGTAACTGCCGTGATATTTCTCCATATGCGTTTAGATGCCTCCAATTTCTGACCATATTAAAAAGCTCTAGTGCTGATTATTTCAAAGGAATCATTTGTTATACTTTGACTCTCATCAAAATGATTGACTTGGATGAATAAGACATGTATTATAAACCCACTCTGTCTACTTACCTTATGTGAAACATATCATTAAAGTATAACCTTTACAACCTTTATGTCTTAGTAATTATTTAAAATGAAATGACCCTTTTAAGTCAAAACAAATCCAATACAATATTACAACTTTCCCCCCCTAATTTGTGGTTATATATTACATCACATCTATGCATATGGAACCCACAGAAGGCAGATCTCAGTGGATGGATGAAGTATTTGAAATATTTAGTTGTAGAAAATCCTGTTTCTTTGGCATTAGACTACAAGTGTGATGGCACATAGACCCATGTTGACACACATTACGCCAAACTGGGACCCATATTTAGCATCCAAGAGACAACTTTAGTATATCGTCAGTCTGTCTGGAGATTAATGGCCAAGAGTACATGAGTTCCAAGCACAAGCTAAGAGACACCTAACCCTGGGCAGTAACGTGGTCCCCTCTGACAAAAATAGCAGGTGTGACACTGTTTCGGTGCCCGAAATCTTATCCCAATGAAGATATAAATACTGTCCCTTCAATGTAGTTGATACATACACAATTTCCACCTGACATGTCTAGTATGGGGGATCTCGTGCCGACCCGGAATAAATGCTGACAGACAGGAGGGGATCATGAATACGTCGAGAACCTGCACATAAGTTTGTTGACTTATGGTACATAGTGTATAAACATGGATCCTCTATAACAGGTGTTCTTAAAGAGGAGTCTGTGAAGCATTTTCTTTTTTTTTTTAAATGCAACATTTTACATTGTCAGAAATTATGATTTAGCATGAGCAAAGCTATTACATTCATTCTTAGCGCCTTAGAGTTATTAGCCAGTTTGACTCTTCGCTTGAATTGAATGGGTCTAACGCATACTTCAATAACTCGAAAGCAATAATATTAACTTGGACCTAATGTGTGCTGACAGTGGAAAGTTGTGGAATAAAAAAAAATATGCAGGGCACCAATAAATAGCCAGAATAAAAATGGCCTTTGATACTTCTACCCTTTACATTGTGAAGATATTTCACAAATATGTTTTTTTTCAATTTCAGCTTCCATATTCTTGCTTTTTCAGCAAAACACAACTAGAAAGTCAGCAAAAATAAAACTTGTTTCTGTGGCCTGCTTGAAGTGAGTTTACATAGTGAGCTGTGACAGTAGCTCCAGCTGGTCTGGATTATGAGGGAGAGATATATAACCTCAGAAAGTCACACCAGAACTTGTGTGGGAAAAAATGCAACCAGGGAGTCAAAGAATCTTTTAGAAAACGGTTTATTTAAAAAATATATCTCCTGTTACAACACAGCTAATCAAAAATACCCTAACACTGAAGAACCCATCCTCCCCAACATCTCATTAGTGTGTGGTCTTAATGTCCTTTATTCACTAAACCGAGATAATACTTGATGACACGCATTAAAAAAACAAACAAACAAACAAAACAAAAAACCTCAATTACAAATGATATAACATGAAAGCAGAAGTTACTGTACAAATAGAATGACCGACAACGCAATGTAAGTCTGACTGCTTTAAGATAGGAACTAAAGTTCGGTATTCAGGTTCCAGCAGGACAGCTTTAGAAGCGACACCACGTGACCTGGACTCCCGCTGCACGCTCGTGAACCAAGAGAAAAGTATTGAACTCTTTTAGTGAAATAATTGTAGGTATAATTTTTTCTAATATTGATTAGCATATTTCTAATATTGCTAAAACGCAATGACGAGACAGGTTCATATTCTTTTAGTTTATCATTCAGTGTAACCTAACACAGCTCGACCTTGGACATTACCTGCTGTTAAAAGCTTATGGACAGTAAATTGGACAGTTTCTCCTAACATCAAGGCTTATCTCACAATATGAAAATTAAAAAAAAAAAAAAAAAAAAAAAAGAAAAGAAAAAAGAAAATATGTATGTATGTCATCTTTGATCTTTACCCATCTGCACACACACACACACACACACACATATATATGTAAAAATAAATAAAAATCCCCTGCTTTTGTGTTTGGGTTTCACTT
>JAOVYU010000056.1:15832183-15842348 GCA_025674565.1 Synodontis membranacea | reverse complement strand
TACTTCGCGGAAATTCACTTATTGCAGTAGAGTCTGGAACGGATTAACCGCGATAAACGAGGGTTTACTGTATATTCATTATTGTGCTGTGTTATGAATATTTACGGTAGCCATTTACAAACGTTTAACATATTTATTGTGCAACCAATCACATTGTCTCCTGCTAGATTATGCACGTGACGTCACAGTACACACGGCTCACTGCTGATACTCGCCTGACTCACTGGCAGGGTTCGGATCGAATATGGCTGAAACACACGTGTAAAGAAAAAAACAACTAAAGATGGGAAAGAATTGTTGTGCTGTTGGCTGTACATATAGATTCAAACACACAAGAGGTTGATTAGCGTCACATATCTGGACTCCTGTCATGCGCAAATGGATAAACTGCGATTTCTGAAACAGTGAGAAAAACAAGATGCCCATACCAGCTAAAGAGCTCGGGCACAACGTGAGTGCAAAAAAAAAAAAAAAACTCTAGACAAATAGGACATATTATTATGGTCTTTTTGTTAGTCGGTCATTCAGCAGTGTTCTGTCTGGTGTTAGATTCATGCTTTTTCAACATTTTAAACTTTTTGCAGACAGTGTTGAGGCAGGCAGAGATTCAGAAAGCACAGAGAGATAAGGAAGGCTGGCTAGTCATATGATTTATTGTTTTTATAATATTCAACATTGAATAATATTTTTTCATAACCCTTAGTCATTACAGTTAGAGCCAATCCCAGCCAAATTCGGGGTATAACATGGACCGATACGTAACACAGAGAAAGAAAACCGGTTCATGCTCATAGGACAAGTTAGAGAAACCAGTTGACCTGATTGGCATGTCTCTAGGAGGAAACCGACGCAGGTATTGGGAGAACAGGTAAACAGAAATACACCTTGGCCGAGTCGGGGATCGAACCCGGGACCTTAGTGCTGTGAGGCGCTCGTTCTATCCACCACGTAGCCCTACTAATATATTTTTTTCGCTTGTCATTGAAATGCGGCATGTTCGAGTTTTAGCTGTTTTTTTTAATACTCACACGGTTGCTGCTCATACAGTTTTGCACTATTACAATAACGTATTATTAAATAAAGTTTGGATTATTTAGCCCAAGTTCACTTTGAAACCCCGTGAGTCAGTATTGTAAAAATGATGAACGAGTGCCTCCCACAGGCGAAACAGCGACACTACAGGATAAATTAAGGTCGGACGGTCGTTTCCGGTAACTTAAGCTTTATGTCTATAAAAAAAATACCAGCTTAAAATGACTGTAAGATAACAGGAATAGCCTGAGGAAAGGCAATTACGTGTTAAATAAATAGGCTAAAGAAAAACTTGTAAGTAGAAGCATTTTAAAAGAGAAGTGCAAGGAAAGACTCTTCTTTTATTCATGCTTTAACTTCGTTCTGATTTCCGATCTAACTCAAATGTAAGTTATTGTGCGTTTTTTTTTTTAACTGTCTCTTGGTAACGAACGCAAATTTTTAGAATGTTTGTTGTCTAGGAGGTTCATAGGTTCCAGTACTAAAGCAGTTCGTCACAAGGGCCAGTGGCGCAATGGATAACGCGTCTGACTACGGATCAGAAGATTCTAGGTTCGACTCCTGGCTGGCTCGAAAACTTTTCCCTCCTGGATAATATTTTTTTAAATTATATTAGTAAATAGGCAGTTTTCACTAATGTCTGCCTGTTAAAGCTGACAAAAAATAAAAATTTATAGTATGTGCCTACCATGTAAAACAGCGTAATGGGCTATAGCCTATATACAATACATGGTCTATGACCATCACACTTGTATGTTTGTTGAACATCCCATTACAGATTTAGCCCCCTTTTGCTGCTATAATAACCTCCACTCTTCTGTGAAGGCTTTGCACTAGATTAGTGGGGTGTGGGGATTTGTGCTCTTTCAGCAACAAGAGCATTAGTGAGGTCAGGCACTGTGTTTCAGTTCATCCCAAAAGCGTTGAGATCAGGGTTCTGTGCAGGACACACCAACCTTCTTGACAAACCATGTCTTTCATGGACCCTGACAATGCCCCTTGCACACAGGTAGTTCTAATAGCAAAAACTACCGGACATATGCACAGCTTCTTTCCTCAGGCCATCACTCTGATGAACAATAACCACTCGCACAGTATATACTGTATTTATTCCAGCTCCATTTGCACTCTGGAAACCAATTTATCCACTTCATATTTGTTACATATTTATACCAGAATCTTTGCACTCTGTCACTACTGTACTTATAGCCTCTTTTTTTTAGTTTTTTTTGTGTGTGTGTGTGTTTGTTGTCTTGTTTGCTGTATGTCTACCCCTGTCGCAAGTACATAGAGAACAGTGGTAACCCGGAGTCCAATTCCTTGTATGTGTACATATACTTGGCCAATAAAGCTGATTCTGATATTAGTTCTACTGAAGGCAAATTGTTATTGTACAAAATAGAAAGTCGTCCTATATAATTGGGTGCCTCTAACTTTTTGACAACAGTCTGGGGAAGAACTATATATGTGTATTCACAAACTTTTGGCCATATAGTGCATGTATATACACGATTTAGAGATGAATTTGATTTAGAGACCTTAGAATTTAGACCAGGATTGTCAGACTCCTTCACTGAAGGGCTACATTTGTAATTTTCCATTTAACTGTGGGTTAGGATATCAAATTAAAAGTTAACATAAACCCACAAATAAAACAGTATCAGTTATGATCTGCTTTAATACTCAAGAGCGTAACGTGAATGTCAAGGTTAAATGACCGAAATCAGTCCAGAGTGAGCTCCTGGCACGGAGATGAAACCTGATAAAGCCAACTAGTGAGCGCATGAGGCACTGCAGGCTGAATTCTCCATGGAAAATGACACCGAATCGCACTCACTTAACTCAGTATGCACACATTTCCATAAAACTGCTATATGCTTTGTACTTTGATTCACTAGAATAAATCAATAATAAGGAAATGTAGGATATTTTATTTATTATAAAATGGCACAACAAACCTCAGATTGCATTGGCAGAGCCACATTTTTGAAATTATATATCTGAATAAGTGATAAAGTATTTTGGCATTCTCTTAAACACAAATATATATGACATTAATGTCAGGCTAAATTTGTGTAACAAGATTGTTAAGATAAATAAAGATTGTAAAGAGACGTACAGGAATAAATCAATACAGAATAGTCCAAGGTCACTCGGTCACACTTTCATATCATACGTTATTTTTCTTCAGACTAATCTAATTAAAACAAATCCCTAAATAACTTAGTCATGACTGTTTTATTTGCAAATTTAGTTTGTAATCTGAAAGTAGTGAATGCGACCTTGAAGTTTATTACTAGGGGGAAATGAACCTATGACCCAAGAATGTTCAAATTAGAAGTTCTAAGCCAATTTACTTTTTATCTAAGGACTAACCTGCATCACTTGTCAAAGATACAAGATAGGCTCAGGCTGAATTGGAACAGAAAATATAAATACTCGTACTGAGAAGAATCTGACAATTTAGACAGAGCTCATTAAAATAGTAAAATAACAATAATTAGATTACAACAATAAATCTAAACAGACACACAGAGAGCTGACACACAGAGAGCTGTCACCCAGAAGTACTGTAACTTGAGGTTTATTCTGTAGCCCTACAACTGCAACTGATCTGAAGTGAAGCAAGAGTTTAGTGTCGCTGTCTCCTGACAGCCACAGGGGGGCAGCAGATATCCAGAACCGATTCTCCTCATCAGACAGATGGGCATCTTGACTCAATGTGTTTGAGGTGGCATGTGTGACACAGCAGGTGGCCATCTAGTGGATAACAGCGATGCCCTTCTTCATCATTCAGCTCCATCTTACAGTCCTGCAGAGAAAGGTGCAGCTGTTTTACTTACTTACAAACTTTAAGTCCTGTTGTTATTTTCCTAAATGTGTTATGGCCCGGAAAAACCTTCATGCTGTCAAATTATAACATTTGTATATATAGTACTAAAAATTACTGAAATTAAACGTCAGTGGCATTCCAAGAGTGCTTATACAGAGAGTCCCAAAAGTCTGGACCCATAAGGCATTTTTTCTTTTAGGAAATGTAATATTTTTCGTGACGCGAAATCCAAGGCCATCGAATTGAGCATTTGTTGTAATATCAGTATTAAAATAAATAATTGCCTATCACACTTATGGATTTGGGAAGAACCTCTATTTAGTATAACCGCACTGGGACATTTCATTGTGTGTATCACTGTACTGTGTTCAGCACAAAACATTCCTTCTTAGTAGTTCGTAATGGTTACTTCAGAAGTGTCAGCAACATCATCATCAGACATGCCAAATGATCATTTTCAGGTACAGAACCTTTGACTTAAAATATGAAAGCTCCTCAGATGAAGATGAAATGGAAGAAGGGATGACAATTTTTTCATTGAGCTAGATAGCCAGCCAGCTGAACATGCTATAAGGTAAGTGTGACTTCTTGGAGATCTAGTTCTGCTAGCAAAAATAAACACAACACTTGGCCATATTGTGTCTGAAATGTCACTTACATAATATTAGATTCTTGTTTGTAGAATTGTTGTATCATAGCAGTGTCCATTATAACCGAACTCATGCTTGTGCAATATTGCATAATACTAATATTGCATTATATGTTTAAAATAGGAAAGGAGCCATCATTTTGATTATCAGCATCATCTGCATTGGTTTCTGTCTTGTCACGAGATAAAATCCTTCATGACTTTTAAATATGAAATTCATTGTTCTGACTCCACTGATCACGTTTTTTTTTCTTCCCCAAATAAAAAATATCCATAAAAATAATAATGGCTAGTTCATTAAGTGACTTAAGTAGTGTTGCAAGTTGTGTAAATTAATATCACAAAAATCTAAATTGTGTTGGTGAAATACATTTATGTTTTCTTAAAGCAGGGATTTCAAAGTATATTGGTGGCAGAAGTACACAATTTTGATTAACAACAACAACAAAAAAACAACAACAGATTTTTGGATGCTTTGCAGAATGTAGCAACATTTGATGTTTTTTTCCAGACCACATATAGTCTTTACTCTGAAATAATGTGTTTACTAGTGCCTAAATAGGTAAGTTTTAAAAATGAAAGAAAGGTCAATAGTCATTCTAGTTAAACTAAAAACAAATCCTCAGCTGGCTGGATTTTGCTGGTTTTTGAGTTAGTACTGTACTCTTTCTGGCAGCTGCAGAAGTATATTGAGAGATTGCTAAAAGACGGCCACTATGTGTTAAAATCCACAAATCAACAGGGAAAAAAAGGACTGATTGATGAATAACTGAGGACTTTTGGATCATGTTTAATTCTGCCACCGCAGTGAAGGGAACTGAGTACATTTCACTGCAATCTCACTTTGATTGCGAGAGTTTCTTTGCCATCTATCAAAATTTAGCACAGCTGGAGAGTGCTTCAGCTGAGCTGATCATGGATGAATGTGACAGATCACATTCACTGCACAGCCTGCATCAGCACCACAATGAGCTAATCACTTCATGCAGTATGAGGATTATACATACATCAATCAGCCAAAACATTAAAACAACCTGCCTAATATTTTATAGGTCCCTTTGTGCTGTCAGACCAGCTCTGACCCATTAAGGCACAAGACCTCTGAAGGTGTGCTGTGGGAGATCTGGCACCAAGACGTTAGCAGCAGTTCCTTTAAGACCTGTAATTTGCGAGGTGAGGCCTCTATGGATCAGACTTGTTTGTCCAGCACATCCCACAGATGATCGATCTGATTGAGATCTGGGCAATTTGAAGGTCGAGATAACACCCTGAACTCTTTGTCATGTTCCTCAGACCATCCCTGAACAATTTTTGCAGAGTGGCAGGTTGCATGATCCTGTTGAATGAGTCCACTCCCCTTAGGGAATTCTGTCTACATGAAGGGGCGTACTTGGTCTGCAGCAATATTTAGGTAGGTGGTAAAAGGAACATCTCAAAGTAAAATCCTCATGAATGCCAAGACCCAAGGTTTCCCAGCAGACCAGTGCCCAGAGGATCACACTGCCTTAGCCGGCTTGCCTTCTTCCCACAGTGCATCCTGGTGCCATGTGTTCCCCAGGTAAGTGACACACAGACCCAGCTGTCCACATGATGTAAAACAAAACATGATTCCTCAGACCAGACCACCTTCTTATATTGTTCCATGGTCCAGTTTTGACTGGACCATTGAACAATGGTCATCACATGCCCATTACAGGTGCTTTCGGTGGTGGACAGGAGACAGCATTGACTCTCTGACTGGTCCATGACTAAACAGTTCCATACGCAGCAAGCTGCAATTCACTGTGTGTTCTGTTATATTTCTGTCATAGTCAGCATTAACTTTTTCTGCAATTTGTGTTACAGTAGCTCTTCTGTGGGATCACACCAGACAGGCTAGCCTTCACTCCTCACACGCATTAATGAGCCTTGTGTACCCATGACCCTGGCTCTGGTCCTTCAGTTGTCCTTCGTTCAATCACTTTTGCTAAGTAATACCACTACATACCAGGGACACCCCACAAGACCTGCTCTTGTCAAATTTAGCCCTTGTCAAAGTCACTCAGATCCTTACACATGACCATTTTTCCAACTTAAGAAATGACTTTTCACTTGCTGTCTAACATGTAACAGGTGCAACTGAAGCAAAATAATCAATGTTATTAATTTCATCTGACAGTGCTTTTAATGTTACCGTGTAAAAGATCTCTAAGTAAATGAATAGTTACAAATATGTAGATGTTAAAGAACAGATGACGTACTGGTGCTGTTTCCCCAGAGATAATGCAGCGTACTAAGCTTTTAAATGAAGTTTCACTCACCTCACAGTGGTAGCATTCTACATGATAATCTTTATCCATAGATACCACTCGAATGGTTTCATCGGACCCCTGAAAGTATAGACAAAGGGTCAAATGGATGTGATGAAACTCTGGACAAACAGTTGACTGGCCTTAATAAAATCAGCTAATTATCATGCCAGGTACATGGTAGATCCATATAACATACATAAAGGTTCCTTAACATTGGCTATAAGAAACTTAATCGCCACCTGTTTTTGTTCTCTTGTCAAAAGATTTTTCTATAGCGGTCACTTATATTTAAACCCTGCATCTGTCCTTGAATATGCACAGGTCAAGAAGTTTCTCATTTGCCCAGACAAAATCATACTACAATTGTACTCTGCACTGTGGAGGTTAGTGTAAAATTCCATTCATGTTGGCTCAATGCAGATAAACTGCCCCCTCCAATTAGTTCTTACCCCAAGGCAACATTCCATAGAGGCTATCAGTAAATATGTCCTAAGTGGAGACCAGTGGGGAAGGCAGCAGACGGAAATGGCACAATGTATCTAAGCGTGAAGAACATAACTAAAAACTACACTTTATGATGCACCAACACAAACTAATCTCGACCCAAATTCAAGCTATTCAAGGGTATTTTGGGAAACAGTATTAACGGTACATTTGATTTGAACTCAATAAATATTACGGCACATAGTTTCAAGTATATTGCTTTTGGTTGGCCAGCATTCCAATGAGTTAAGTGTGAACAGCAGAGATGTTCACAGTCAGTGTGTCCAAGTCAAGTCTCAAGTCTTCAGCCATGCACGTTTTATGGCACATAATTAGAACATCATTCAGAACCTCAGAACCAATTTGTTTCTGTGTTGTGTTTTCAAACAAAGTATTTAGGTGAAGCAGGCTTATTCCATGTCATAAGTTTGAATGGGCTTCCACTCTTAATCTGGGTACAGGACAACTTCCCCATGACTTAACTAAACCATAATAAACAATATGCCAACATAAACAATAATGCAAACACTGGATCGCTATAAATATGTTCATTAAATTCAACTAGGATGCAAAGTGATTGTTCCTGTCAATAATTTCAAGCAGCTTTACTGCATTACAGTACTTAACATTAGCTCCAACAAATAATAGTATAAAACTAATCAAATATTATGAATCAAATATTATGTATTCTGTTATTCCTGTTTTTTTCATGGTTCAATATAATCCTTCTTCAGTCTCGAGTCTGTCAAGTTGTGGCTCATGAATAGCAAACTCTGAACATATCTCTAGTTCTTGACATTCTGGAGTATGACTTTGGAAACGTTAAGAGAACACCTGTTAAGGCCAGCTTAATATTTGACATATTTTATACCTGACTATACATGTGCCTGCAGATTCATTGTTTACATATACACCTGCATACTTTCTGTACATCTACAGGACTAAAAAGAACATCCACTAGATGGTGTTTCAGAGCCTCATCATTCCTGTCTGACTGGGTTCCACCTGTAAAATGTTTAGCTATTTCATGCCAGCTGTTGTGGGACACATCTGTCACATTGCAGTGGCATAAAGATATAAAACACAGGAACACTTTAAACCTTACCACTATTGCAAATACATACTGATGAAAACTATTACCTTTGGCCAATTTTTATGTATTTACAAGTCTAGATAATCCAGAGGATTGTTAAACAAAATAGAATAGTTACGTCTGAAGGCCACGTAAATATTTATTTATTTCAAATACTTACCCTTATAGTGAAAAAAAAAAGTGCTCAGTGTTAATACCCAAAATGTTTGCATTTTGGCACACAGATCTACTTTATTCTGTTGTGTATATCACACCAAATGCACTATACTGTCCCCACTGATATGCATGTAAATAGAGAGCACTACACTTACATGTCATTTACATCCGACACACAGAATGAACTCGGGATTTATGCAGCAGCTACTTTGCATGCTTGTAATGAATTACAAGCATAAACCCAGCCTAAGGCACAATGGCATTTTGCTCCACACACCTTTTAGCTTAGTCTGACTCCCGAACATCTGTGTGTGTGTGTGTGTGAGAGAGAGGGAGAGAGAGAGAGAGAGAGAGAGAGAGAGAGAGAGAGAGAGAGAGAGAGAAGAGAACCTACTGTATGCAGCTCCAGTCTAGCACTTGCTTTGAACAGTAAGGTAAAAAGCACACTGGCACTTAACCCATTCAATACCCTGGTGCTATAAAGCACACCTACAGGAAATCACACAGATCAATGATTAAACACACCAAAGTCCATTTTCTCTGAAGACATTTACACCATCTCTGAGCTGCAAGAGACCACCTTCAAACCACAGATTCCTCACTGTGCTGTGGAAAATTTTGTATTTAAGGGTGACCAGTCCTCTCTAACTCTGCAAAAAGGAAAATATTGACTGTGTTCAGTGGTTCGAAGTCAGGAGGCTTACCTCAGAGGGCAGGATTGGCTGACTGCATGCTGCACATTTAGGAGCTAGAACCCTACAAATCAAAGAAAAGAAATATTTCAGAAACAAAGATGAACAAAATAAGTGACACTAACTTTTTAATGTTCATCAGAATTCTTTTATGAAACTAGAGAGAAGAAAGGATATAGTGGTGCAGGCCTGGGGACAGAGAGATGGAAAATAAGACAGTGGGGGAGGAAAGAAAGGTGTTGGGCCAAACTGCACATGTGTTCCTGTCTCTGTTGCCTTATGAATTACTTTTTTTTTTAAAAAGTTGAGCACAAATCCAGGTTTGTTCCATTTCTAGATTTTTCCTGCCTGTGGATACTATCTGATTCTGTGCAGTTTTAACATGACAAAAAGCATTTAAATCACACCATTCCAGTCATTTTTATGGAAATACACACATGGAAACTATCTTTTAGACATAACGTCTGAAAGATTACGTCTTTCCTCAGATCTCAGGCGGCTTTCTCTTTCCTCTGAACTTTTCCTGGGACCTTAGATAACCTGCTGAACACTTCTTTTATAAGTTCACTTCACAACACTTGTATATACGAGGGTGAACTTCATGAAAATTAAGCATTTATGAGGGAAAATTAGGGCATATCATGTGCATTACATGTAAATAGATGACTAGTGTGTGGGAGCTTGTGTTCTAGCAGTTGAAGCCGATTCATCGTTTGATGTGGCATTTTCCTCTAATTTCATGAAACAGGTGTGGGTTTGTTTGTACTACCTTTGTGCACTCAAAACTCTCATGTATTTGTTTCTGTGCAATATTGATGAATGAGGACCAGAGTGCTTTTTGTTCCTCTGCTAAACTCACAAACACTGTAATATCACTGTAATTACATTTAACTAAATGTTCACATGATACACACACACACACACACACACACACAC
>JAOVYU010000056.1:15786720-15799914 GCA_025674565.1 Synodontis membranacea | reverse complement strand
TATAAAATGTACATGCATATTTCTATATTTTCTATACTCTGTATATATATAATGAATGTATATGCATATTTCTAACCTACATAGCTGGAGGCATAGCTGGATATATATATAATGAATGTGTGTGTATTTATAGGTATTATTTTTTTTATTGTATTTTATTTTGTCAAAATTATTTTGAAACAAAAATGTAAAAGTTGTAATTGCAAAAGTATACAACCTCTTAAGCAGTTCCCATGCAGCCAATTGCTATGATAAATTGTTCAATAAAGTTCACCTGTATGCATTTAGTGTCATGTGGTCTCAAAAAAATAACAACACACCTGTATCTCATGGAGCACAATTTATTTCATTATTTAAAATGGGGGGGGGGGGGGGGGGGGGGGGGGGGGGGGGGGGGGGGCAACATCCCTGAGGACACTTACCAAAAGGTTACTTACCAGGTAAGGAGGGTATTAAAGAAGCAACCATGGGTTTCACAATAACGGGGTGAATACTTATGCAATCACAGCTTTTAAGCTTTTATTTGGAAATTATTTGGTGAACTACATTTATCCCTCCCACTTTAGTAGAGTGGGCTGTGGTGTCGATACAATCCCCTCTGAACGTATTGTTTGGTTATACGCTGAAACATTTGTGTTTGAGATCAAAAGATGAATATGAGCCAATACATCAGAATTTCAGCATCCATTTCGAGACATTTACATCTATACATGTTAAACAACTTGGAACATGCATACGGTATGTATACAGAACATAAAAGCCACTAACAATTAGCCTATAAAAAGTTACTACACCCTCACCCCTTCTCTATTTTAAGAATATATTTAGATTGCAATTAGTTTTTTTTTAAATCAGCTCCTTCTTAAGCATATATCATTAAAAGTCCTAATGTTTCATTTAAGCGTTTCTTTTATTGAATGCTATATCTCTGGTTATTTAATCTTTTACTCAGATTTTCCCCATTATTGTTTTATACAACTGTCATTTTGTAATGCACATCAAACTGCTTTTCGTATGGAAGGTGCTATACGAAAGATTCTTCTTACTTCTTCAACTAAAGATTCTTCTTACTTCTTCAACTGGCTAGTGTGCCAGTTTTACTCTTCACTGTTAGGAAGGCATCAGAAAGTTGAGGTCAGAAGTGCACATTAAATGACTGTGATGCTTGTGCACTACATAATGAAAAGCAACGGTACTTCAGGTGACTTCAGCATATCAATACAGTACGTGATGTTATAGTCAGCAAGAACAGTCTCCCCCACCACTACGTAAACAGGGACGTTAGAGTAGGATTCAGAGCTTCAGTAGTGTAAAGACCACAGACAATTCTCTGCAGCAATGTGGTAAAAAGAGATAAAGTCAGATGAATCATCTTTCACCATACTGTTGACAAGTGGGTGAATGCACGTGTGGTGTAAAACGAGAGAACCATACAGGGCTGAAAGCTTAACCCGTACAGTGAGGGAATCCAGTGACTCCTTCTGTTATGCTCTCGAAACCTTTTGCTTACATGGTTTGGGTCCACCGAATGGTCGCTGAAATCAACACAATTACTCTGATTGATCACCTTTACCTAAAACATTTCTATCCTGGTGAGAGAGAGTCTTTCAGGACCACAAAGTCCCCATAGAAAAAGCATTAGGGCTCACTGAACTGCTTAATGAGTGTGAAAATGGTATAAATCACATGCTATGGATGTCTTAGTTACCAGATCTCAACTAATGAACACCTATGGGAGGTTTTGGACTGATGTGTTAGACAGTGCAATGCAACTGAAGCTGTTACTAATGTTCATTTTGTCCAATAATTTGTCGGATTAAAGGCTATATCAATATACGTCTTGTATATTAACATATATAGGCAGGTCAGGGGAAAATGTGACAATGGAATATGAACACACACACACACACACACACACACACACACACACACACACAGTTGTATTCCCAACATAGCTAAGGGTGATGGAATGTTTTGGAATTAGATTCGCTGTCACATCAGCACAAACACAGGAGAATCAAACCCTCCCACACTTAATTTCCCTGTTTAATCCTTTGCAAATCTGGTTTTAAAATGAACCACTGACCCATGTGGCATTAAAATGCTGCATGCAAGTTCCATGTGAATTATACCTGGGATGAAAACGCATGCATGTTTCTTAGAGAAGGGTAGTAAAAAAATTCTTTTTAAATCGGCTCCGACGTACCTGCCCAGAGCTCAGAGGTCAGGTGAGGAGCCATGGGTGCGGCCATCACGCAGAGCGAGACTAGGGCCTGTTCAAATTCCGCACTGTGCAAAACCACACGAGGAGACGCTTGCTGTAGGACAGAACAGAGACGAAATTAAAAACAGACTCACAGGTGCAAGCACGGAGGATAAAACATCGTTACATAACTTTGTAGCCGTGGATTATCATCATGCACGACGTTCCTGTGCATTGTAATCCCAAAATAGACACAAGGCAGGCATAAACTCATCGTATCATATGATGCAGCGTGATGATGCAGTGAAGAATGTAAAACAGTTGTTCCATATTTGCACAGTCCAAAGTCTTCAGGACAAGTCTTTGTTAAGCTGGAACAGCCGTGCCTGATTAACAGGGAGATTTGCAACTCCCCATATACTTAGAAAAGTCATCAGCGTATCTTATCATACGATTCATCTACACAGGTTTTCTAGCCTTTATCAAAAGTGAATAAGTGACTCAGTAACCCTGACTTACTACCACCGAACAAGTCAAAATAAATTTTAGAATTATAAGACTAATAAATATTAGAATTAATAGAATTATAGAGAAAACAGTTATCGTGGGCAATTTACGGCAGTAAAAACTCACCTAAAATCTGTTTTGAAGATAATACACCTGTCTGTCTATACTGAATAGCTGAATGTGATGTAATTAAAAATACCATTAAGCATCTGAGGAACCTCAATGGTAACCATATAATAGGCATTTTGTGAAGGATGCTGGCACTCATATTTTATATAAGAAATAAAACAAGACTGTGAAAAATTAAAATCACACGGTCCTCGTACCACGGTTACAATTTTTTCCTTAATATTGAACATAAGGTCATACTCCGAACAGTTTATAGTCACATTTAGCAAGTTAGTAACTTGTTAAACTTCAGGAATGGAACCCACCCACACCCCCACCCCCACCCCCATTCTCTTGAAGTTAATCAGCCAGGGGGAAAAAAAAAAACCCTGTCATTTACATAGAAACCATAAAGTGCAAGTTGCTCTGTGCCGTTATGGAAAATTTTATAGCAGCTCAGGGGACTTTATGTTGTATAAATACATAACCACAAAACCCTGATTTTTATTTTATTTTTTTTTTTAGTTTTTTAAGCTTATGTGTCTTTTAAAAGAGTCTGACTAAACGGTGATTTATGTACTTTGATTGGTATTGCTCACTTAAAATAATTCCCCTGAAAGGATTTAATCACACAGAGCTCAACCAGACATGGTCATGCTTGTCTGTGGGTGTGCACAAACATCTATGATCATGTATAACCATATTATTCCCCTTATTATTCTGGCTGTGAAACTGCTATATCACACTGCAGCAATTCCCGCCTACTACAATTACTCTGCGTGACGTAAATGAGTAAATGAGTTTAGTATAAGTGCAAAACTCTGCAGAAAGGATGGATGTGCTCGGAAGACTCACGGTGAGTGTGTTGGTCAGCCCCATCAACCGAGAGATCGCCGCGTTCAACAGGAAGTCTTCTGCCATGTGAGTGGTGACCTGACAATCAAACACTACACATAAGTATTCAAAATCTATTTTTATCATCACTTCCATTCCATATCTTTTGTTCTCTTATACTTTGGTCTCATTTTATACAAGAAGACTGATAATTTACACCGTCTTCAGAACATTTGTTAAGGTGCAGCTTTAAGCCAACAGAGCTCAGCAGGTTTAAACATAAAAATGGCTTTTCGTTATTAAAAAAAAAAGAAAGAAAGAAATTATGCAAATTTGAATGTGCCAAGAAAGAAAGGCAGACTAGAAGAATAACATAATTCCTGTGTCCTAGTGATGTTCCCCTGCTAGAGAGATTTCAAGTAATGAAAGGGCACAGAGAATGTGAACATTATTCCTTTAATCCAGCTGGAAAGAATGGAGCCTGGAGGGTGAAAGTTTTTTTTTTCCCATCTGACGTTTTTTTTGATGATCTTAGAGCGGTGTGGTGTCGTCTCTTTTGCTGATTAAGGTTAAGGCTTGTTTTAGGGAAACTGATCCTGCATCAGCTGTATAGAGAGCTGCAGGTGCTAACAGACATCCTTCGTACTAGAAAGCACATGACTGATGGCAAGAGAATTTTCAGCAACAAGAATCAAAGGGAGACAGTGTGGCTTAGAGGCTGCGGTTGGATCAAGCACAGGAGGGGCGTCTTAACTAGCATGGGTCTCTGGAGGAATCTGCACTAAAGGATCATCTGCTCACTTTAACATCCGTCCCCTAAACCCTTTCTGCTCATTTCTAAGGAATTAAAATGGATCAAGTTGCTTTTCATAAATGAACAACGGAAGTATGTCAACGGGGACGGTCTGCCTCTTAAGCTAAAGTATTTTGTCGTCCCTCCATAATCATTGAACACGCACACACTCACATCAGCCCTCACACTGGCGACACCAAGTGGTCAAAGAGTGTGAGCAAAATAAGAGTTGTATTACTACTATATTATGATATGCTAGTAGTAGAATATAATGACAATGAATGTTGTACAATCACAATCAATATAAATACTTCTCCTGACCTGCGCAATGGCTTGATTTTTGTTTTCCCAGATCTTCCGGGCCTCTAGACGCTCTTTCTTGTTGAGGATAGAGGGGTTGGGGGTGTCGCTGCCCTCACGAGCCTCTCTTAGCTTAGTGACGAGCCCCCAGAGACGAGACTGCCAACGCAACACACCTGGTAGAGCATCAGCTACACACACACAGACACACACACTTGGTGATCCAAATAGAGGCGTGTTGCACATAACTACATGTGTTATCACTTGTATTGTCAACTATCCTGCCTGTATCTGTAGATGCGCTGGAATTTATTTACGTGTCATTATATTATACTGTTTGGCTACAATGCTATGAATGTAAGAAATGAATGTAAAAAAAAAAAAAGGCGTTCTTTCTTCTTTTTCTTCTTCTTAACAAAGTACTGAAGTTACTAGCCATTAAAATTAACAAAGTACTGAAGATCAATGAATGAACGAATTCAAAACTGAGGCTTAAAAGCAACTTTCAGTGTCTACACCTGTATGAACCTCTGTGGAAGCTGATGTACAAATAAAAAGGTATTTGAATAATTTCATACATTTGAACTAAATATACACCTCACATTATTTTTTTCCCCCTGTGGTGCATTTAATACATTTAATTTTTTATATTCGTTTTTCCCTTTGTTTTGAAATTGCTTGGGGTAAGATTTGAGATTTAAAAAAAAAAAAATCAGAACTGGATATGAATTAAAAAAATTCAGAACCTTAAACACAAAATGTCAGTCATCTCAGGAGTGTTCTGTTACCATTTAAAGCAAACATTTATTGAATTTATTTGAATTATTTGTTAGTACACAAAATAATTTTAGTTACTGAGCTATTATTATTATTATTTTTATTATTATTATTATTAATATTATTATTATTAGTAGTAGTAGTAGTAGTAGTACTGAAGAAAATACATCCGAATGTCTGTAAAAGTGTTTCTGGATCAATAATTATAAAATAATTTCAAAGGAAAAAAAAAAAAAAGACCCTGATACCCAATATTCTCATGGATCTGGCTAATTTCTTTATTACATGTTCTTGTTTACATTTTTTTCTGGACAGAAGCCTACTCGCTGAGAAATGGCACAGATGTGCTCCTTTTCCTGAAAAGGCAATGACAGGACATAACATAGTTTCAATACACGGGACTGCTTTGTAAGAGGGATAGTGTTACAAATGCAATTCACCTGGCAGCCAGCAGAGGACCCTCAAAGTAGAAACTGCCCCTTTAAGGCATGATATCCAGATCTCTTTCTAGATTTAAGGAAGTTTTTACTCATGCATAACACAGGAGTGGGACCATGCCACTATTTCAGCTGGAAATTCAGGACTGGCTGCTTCTGGCCATTTAATAAATAAAACAGCTAAATCGATCTGAGAGATGCCGGGTCTACCCGTATCGAAACTGAACATTAGGATTTAGAAACATCTTACTCTTCACATCCCACAGGATGTCCTGCTCAGGTGGAGCGGCGTAGAGGATGTAGAGGCGCACGGTGTCGATGCCATACTGCTGCACCACTTCCTCAGGGTCTACACCATTGTGCTTGGACTTACTCATCTTCTCCCAGCTCACCTGTAGCCGCTTCCCGCTTTCTCTCTGGACAGGCTCGGAGGCTGAGAGATGACGAAGACACATGTAAACCAGACTGAATTGGACGTAAAGGCTGAGATGTGGCAAAGTCTATTCACTGTAGGATTTTTAATCTCTCCTCTAAAACATGGGTGCAACCTAAAGGGCCAAAACTGTGTAAACTATTGCCTCTATTAAGCAAAAGGCATCATGTCTGTCCTTACTGACACAGGAAGATATTTAACAAATTCCCTTTGATACCAGTAACACTTCGCCGGTCCATACAGAAATTCCCTGTTTACCTGGTTGCCTGGCAACAGTTCAGCCATGTACGATCCAATATTCACCAGAGACAGAGACAGAGAGAGAAATATAGACAGACAAACAGGTGGAAAGAAGGAGATTTATACAGCATATGTCTCGAGTGGTTTCTATGACTAAACTGACTGCTGTTCGGTTGAGTTGCAGTGAGGCATAATCTATTTTTGTCCACAGCAACAAGCAAACCATGACTGGCTCAGATAACAGCAGTTTGAGATATAATGATCACTGAGCATCAGGGTAAAAGCTCTAAGCACACACACACACACACACCTGTGAAATCAATATCCTCCTTCTTCAGATACTGCCCGCTCTCAGCTACTCGAAAGGTCTGACCCTTAATAAGGCCCTGCACCAGCAGCTTCTTAAATGGCTCCCTTTAGAAAAAAAAAACAAAAACAAAACTGAATTGATTATAAGTGGCCCCAGACCATTTCAACTTCTATTATGTTATGGTTTATTGAGAAATTGAGATTTATTTCCCCCTCAACAGTTTGGCCCTCATTGCTCAATCTTTTAGTAAAGCTGTGCTTTTCACAAACAAATTAAATTTTTCCTGTCATATTTAGAAAGTTTCAATGGAGCTGATTTTCTTTGTACATGTGGGTATATTTTGATAAATGCCATTCGGCGGCAAATTACCAAGCGCGTTTACGTCAGGGCTGATTTGCATTTAGCGGCACCCTCAAAAGTCCATAACAGACAAAGCTCAAGGAGCTGAAAATGAGAAAACGGCAACTAAACGGTGTGCACTAAATCTTTTACCGATGTAGCTCAGTCATTGCAGTGTGTCGGCTACCACAGGCGCAAATGAAATCTTACTCCTGTCACACGCCGCCATTTCATCTGTCCTAACGGCTAGTCATTTTTGTCTGAATAAACGGCTTTCTTTTAGATCGCTTTTGTTCAAGCCATTAACAGGAAACAACGAAGTTTCACAAAATGTCCATAAATTCATGTGTGCAAGTCAAATAATTAAGCTATTTAAATTTCACAGTATAAGCAATATATTAAATTGTAGTAACCAATCAATCGACCAGTTGAGTTTCATTATATGTAAATTTACACAAACTCAGGAGCTCTTGAAGGATAAGAAGGTTCTTTCAGATGAACTGGAGTGTTCTTCCGACACATGTTTCTTGCTCAAATGC
This sequence comes from Synodontis membranacea, assembly GCA_025674565.1. Taxonomy (NCBI): domain Eukaryota; kingdom Metazoa; phylum Chordata; class Actinopteri; order Siluriformes; family Mochokidae; genus Synodontis; species Synodontis membranacea. Next base: position 15,792,094 of record JAOVYU010000056.1, on the reverse strand, counting down.
TTCTGCGAATGATTTCTAAGTGTACCTGTACTTATCCAGTGCGACAAATGAGGCCTGGTACGGTCATAGCTAACATTTCAATCGTTATTGTCCACCGATTCTCTGCATGACCTCAGTATTATCAAAGTAAAATTCTTCATCGAACTTAATGCCAGAGTCCCACTAGGCATTAACGCTTTCTCTTATGCCATCTTAAATGAGTTTTTCCCTTGCCGCGGTCAGATTGTCTTACATGTCTAGATTAAGCTGTTTGTTGTTAAAAGTGCTGTGTTTGAAGTTAGCTGCTATAATTTTGCCATTCTAGTAACATGAACTTCTCATCTCTATTTCATGTCATGTACTTGTGTGAGACCAAGCCCTGGTCCTTGCAGAAGTGACTGAGGAAACGGGCGTAGTACAGGTGCATGACCGCATGCTCTTTTCCTCCTATATACACGTCCACAGGCATCCACTGGTCAGCCAGAGAGCGATCGAAAGGCCTGCAGCAGACAGGACAAGGTTCAATTGTGTGATCGGGACACAAAACAAACTGTCAAATTCTTTGAACAGGTTACACTGTAAACTAGTACGTAGGCATGAATGTATATATATGGGCCACCACCAGAGGACATCCTTGCACAGTCAGCCAGAGAATTCAGAAAGAAGAGAAAGTTATTACTGGATGAGCAGTTTTGGGTTTTGTGTGCGCATATGCACTCTTGGCGTGCATCTAAATGCTTCAGAGAAATTTAGAGGGATGAACAATATCGAACGGACAATGATTTGAATTTGTGTAATGCGATACTTTGCACATCCATGTATTTTGCAGTGAGACACTTGAAATCACACAGACCTCGCTGATCTATGCAGAAACATACCATATTTATGTTGACGAATTAGTGTCAGAAAGCTAACAGCTCAGGACAGAACGGGAACTGATGTTCCACTGCTAGCAAAATTTCCTCTTTTGTGAAGATCTTGATATCATCAATGGATACTGGCCAACAATTTAGGATCAATACAAATATAGAGGTGCATATGTGGCAGGGACAGAAAAAGCAGAGACTGAGAGAGACGGGGACAGAGGGAGGGAGAGAGGGAGAGCGAGAGAGCGAGAGAGAGAGATTGAAAGAGGAATGAAATTCTATATTCTACATATATTTGTATAGTATAGTATTTATTTATATACAATATTTATATCGTATCTATTTTTCTATTTGTGTCCCACTGATATAACATGTAAAGCTAAAAAAAAAAAAACTGTGTGCATATTAAATGTTGAAACAGCATTTTTCCCAATGAATCTCTCTCTCTCTCTCTCTCTCTCTGAAATATTTGGAATGTTACATGTATGGTTACATAAGTCACATGGTCAGTATGAAAGTGAATTATCTGAATTTCCTGAAGATCACAGGACAAAAAAAAAAAGCTAATCATTATAACATCCTTAATGCCCTTATAGCATTAGACCAGAAGTTATATAACCACATGCTGTGTATTTGCTAGTTCGATGCTAAACTTAACCCCGTTTACTTAAAATCCACAAAGTCATAAAAGGTAGAACGAAAGCAAGAGAAAAATGTGAATGGGAAAAAAAAAAAAAAAAAACCCTCCATGAACTTTTGTCCTTACCTCTCCGAGTTGTGTGGGTCTGTATATCTGAAATAGTACCAGGCAGAATCCACAAAAGTGTCCATAGTGTCTGTCTCTCTCTGAGCAGGACCTTTACACCTGACATGATAAAGAACTGCGTGTGAAAAGGCAAGGTTGCAATACGGACAAACACAAAAGGATGACTTGCTTAAATATAGCCTAAACATAAAACACGTCGGTACCTATGAAATATACGCTATATTTTTACAGGCAGATATTTTATTCCAAGTAAGAATTACAGTACACAGTCTAGCAACTAGAGTTTCCAAGCTGAAATTGCTAGTTTTGAATAGCAATAAACCAGACCAAAAGATAAAAAAGAACAAAAGAAAAAGAAAAAAAAACCCACAATGGAAAATATCAAAAGCGCTGATATTACCAGTCTCTTAGTGTTTCACTCATCTTTTCTACAGGGTATTACAAACATAACAGAGCAGAAAAAAAATTGGGGGAGAAAAAAAAAATCTATGTGTTTGAATATAATACATGAAAAACAAGAAAACAATGCTGACCTGATCTGAAATCAGAAAAAAAAAATCAAACAATAATTATACATTATATTAAATAATAATGAAATTATTGTAACTGCTGTATTACTTCATGGAAACTATACACAAAAGGCATCAAGTAACAATATTTAACCATGCTCCACAGTCCATGAACAACTTCTCCCAGCAGATTAAATTAAATTCCAGGCTTCCTCTAAGCAAGTCTCCCTGTTGGTTTACACTGCCCAGCATGACACTATAACCGAAAACACAGCAAATGGAAAATACCCAAAATGTATAATAATGTTTCTAATGAGCAGCAGTCCATGCATGATTGGACAGATTAGAAATGTCAGCTACTGGGCCACTCTATCCTTGTCCCTCAGCCCTGTGTGTTATTCAGGGACTGGCTGCTACTGCCAACCCCAGAGCAGTCCAGTGCATATGTGGCTGTATGTTTGTGTTGGAAGGCCACCTTCCACCTCTTTCCTCCAAAGCAAACAGAATGTCACCCAAAACTCTTTCATAACAAAAATCACAAGTACAACTTCAGCAGAGGAGACACACTAGACGAGGGTACACACGCACACACACACACACACACTAATGGTTAGGGAAGCGCCTTTATAATCAAAAGATTGCAGGTTCGAATCCCACGACCAGCAAGGTACCACTGAGGTACCCTGAGCAAGGTGCCACCCCAAGCACTGCTCCACGGGCGCTGAAATAAGCTGCCCCCTGCTGTGTGTCACGTCAGGTGTCGACAACGACAATTAATCACTTTCATTTGACAATAAATTGATATGATAAATTTCACTAATATTTCGTTGCTGTTCTGTTAGTAAACATAAATATAGTTATATACACTAACGGGTCACTTTAATAGGAACACCTGTACCCCTGCATATTCATGCAATTATCAACCAGTCATGTGGTAAAAGTGCAGTGCATAAAATCATGCAGATACAAATCAGGAGCTTTAGTTAAACATGAGAATGAACATTGACCGTGGCACGGTAGTTGGTGCCAGATGTTCCGATTTGAGTATTTCAGAAACTGCTGAAATTCTTGGACTTTTCACACACAACAGGTTCTAAAGTTTACGCAGAAAAGCTTTGTTGATGAGAGGGGCAGAAAAGAATTGGTCAGATCTCATCGGTGATCTCCTCCTCGTTTGATCTGACTAAAAGTTTACAGTAACCCAAATAAGCACTTTTTACATCCGTGGTGAGCAGAAATACATCCCACAACGCACAATGTTAAACCGGGAGAAACCCATAAAAAAATGCCCAGGTCTCTGTCTAATCTATAAACAATACGCAATACACCATCATCAGTAATCACCCCAAAGTAAATAAAATAAAAAATTGGTGAAAATTCACCCCTTTCTATACAGTCAGGTTTTTTTTTGTCTCTGCTACAACATTTATTTTCAGTCCAGTCTGCAGAAACATTTTTCTTCTACGTTTGTTAAATAGATTATATTGCTAATATTTTAAAATACATGCACAGTGCAAGTTCCAGTATTTAGAACACTGTGATACATACTGTAAAAAGTCAAGTATATATATGATAATTTTGTTATTTTGCCCACCCCTATGCCTGATCTGAAGCTTACACTTTGAGCCTGAGGCCACCACATTGCTAAGCAACTACACCTCAAGGTGTAGCACATTAATTTTTTGAAAGCCAGGTGCCATTTTAAAGAATGAAAACCTTCATGCAACCCATAATGCAGTATCCTGCGGAGATGGAAGCATATGCAGGACTTATAGATAGAAGCAAAAGAGGCAAAGTCCTTTTCTGCATAATAAAAAAATGTGGATTTAAGCCTCCCAAAGCCATTTTTGTCTCTTGTTAAGTGAGTCTAAATATGTAAATGTGTAATTCAGGTCTCAGTCCCACATAGATTCATGGCTCAAAAGGGTCTACGGTGGAGTATTACATCTCTGTACCTGACTGAGATAATGGCAGCTATTTGTCCACTGAGGAGATGAGAGACCCCATTAGACAGACAGTAACAGCTGAGGCTTGTTGAAAAGGAGACAAACTGTGGGTGTGTGTGTGTGTGTGTGTGTTCTGTGTCTGCCCACACTACTGGCTCTTGGATAGAGTGGTGCTTTTCTGAAGTGAGCCAGACTCGGCTGCTGTGGGTTTGCTTGAATCATTTTCAAACTCATTATGCCAATCTGCTGTAATAAGATGTTCTTAGAGTGCTTCAGCCATGCACTTCCAAGAAGGTTTCAAATTGGCTCAACATTCATTTGGAAGGAAAAAGTTTTCGTAACTGTAATTGCTGAAATGTACGGCTCAACAGGAGCGGGTAGAAGATTTCTGTTGTCGGGTTGTGTGCTCATCACTCGAAAATGTAACAATTGTCATGCGCGTCCTCGGTACCAGTTTGGCTACAGGCGGGAGAGCAGTTGGGTTTTTATGGATGCCGGCCTGCAGCAGGCTTTCAATTAGTCCTCTGGCTGCTAACAGCAAGATCAGACAGAGACAATATCACTGCTCAGGAAATGACTTGCAGCTTTTTTTAGCCCTTTGCGGAGACTAGGCCAATAAGCCTCATCTCTCACACCATCTTCACTTCGTAGCCTGTCTGATTGGATGTGGGAGGATCGGTTAAAAACCGAAGTCATTTCCCTCAAGCAATGTCACAATGACATTCTCAACAGATAAGAGGTCTGCTAGTCTCTCTACAATTACGAGAACCAATCCACCTCGATGACTAAAGTTTTCACTCTGACAGAATCGTCTGACTTCACGGATCGCGGCGTCTTATTCCAAAAGCTAACAGGTCCTCGAGAATCAGCAGCCGTGCAAGTTAAAATAGAGAACGAACTGAGAAATGGTATAGAAATAGTCTGGTGGAAAACTTATACACTTTAGGAACTGTAGTTAAGGAACTAATTTCATTTCAATAATTTTTGCGTCGTTAAGTATTATCAAACTGATTTCTGGACCTGAAGAAACAGTTGTAGGAGACACCTTAAGTAATTTTCTTACTCAGCAGGATATACTGTAGGTTTCTAGAAAAAGGTGCAGCTTTCAGATTTCCAGTTTGATGGGATGGGATGCCAGTCCGCTGCCGGGCAACATGCACACATTCAATCGCACCTTGGGGCAATTTATTGCAGCCACACCACACATAGACCGTTAACTCGCTCACAGGACCAAGTTGGGAAGCTGTGAGACATCCACACTACCCACTGACACCATTTAGGTAAGAATGACCATAATATTATATAAAT
>JAOVYU010000056.1:15757016-15768011 GCA_025674565.1 Synodontis membranacea | reverse complement strand
ATATATAAATAAATAACACAATCTGAGCCTGCTAATTAGATTAGGGTGGAGATGGCAGCACCACCACCAGTCATTAGGACAAGAAAATTAACAACCTGTGGCAAACATGCAGTCACAAGCTAACTTGTCTCACTTATTATTATTATTATAAACATCTTACCACTTAACAAAAGAAATGATGAAGTACAAAAAAAAAAAAAGAATTCATATAAAGAGCAACTTTAAAAATCAGGATGCTGCCTTTATTCCTGGAAATCATCCCTGAGATCAGTTATGCGCACACACACACACACACACACACACACACACACACACACATCACTATATGATGCAGTGATGATAGAACAGTCTGTATATTTTTTTCCTCTCACTTTGCTGCAGCCACTTTCATCATTTACTTTATCTGCTGACCGGCTTTAGTCGCCTTTACAGGGTGTGAAGGGGAAGTGCGAGATGAAGGAAATCAGACAGTTGTTTTTCTTCAGTCTGAGATTCTTGCCTCTTTGTCTGTATTGAACTGGAACTGCACTGTCTCGGTGGTGTGGTGAAGGTCGCGGCACATCAACCGCTACTGATACCGATGCAATTACATCATCGTTAAGATAAGGGATCTCCAGATGCCGTTTATCCCGTGACGAACCCGTGACAGTACCTCGAAAACGGTTCATTACCGAGAAGGTGTGCATCCATCATGTCCACTTTTCCAGCTGGCTCTGTTAGTTGACTCACCCTCTCATCAGGAATCCACAAAAAAGCATCAGGCCCACTGACATGGGCCATGTGCCAAACAAAATACACCACCATCATGTTAAGAGAAAACAGCAGGAGAGGGTTTGTTAAGCCAGAAACCGAATCAGATAAGCAGCCTCCTCGTTATATATTTTTTTGCATGTATTCACACCACATTTTATATAACACTTGGTTTAAAAAAAAAAACCAAAAAAAAAAAACGCCATCTGTTGCGTAAGGAAAGACAGAGTGACGGAAAATTAAATTAAAGGTAAAAATGGCTAAACTAGAATCGGCGTGAAGGATGTCTCAACGAGCCTCATTTCCTTGTTGTACTACTACTGGAACTTTTAATACATGAGAGTAAATTTGTGAGATTGCAAATTGATCCTCTGAGACAAGGTGAACAATACAGCTGTAAATCACAGGACCAGCAACGGATGACAGTTCTACGTGATAGAACAGATTTAATATCTACTAGCTTAAAAGTATACTTCAACCTCAAACACACGAAAATATTTCTGATGTGCTTAGCGATATTGGCGCCCATTTCTTGGTCGGTGCTATACTTTCGCCATTCCTGTGAGATATTAGTGGTTATGTTAGTGCACGGGAGGACGTTGCTAACACAATTACAATGGCATTTAATAGGGGGGAAAAAAAAAAAAAACAATCTCAAGCACAAGTTAGAACGATCAGGTTTTGGTGTTATCGCCTGAAAAAGAAGCAGCAGTTTCTTTACTCACTCCAATTATTCACTAAATGTCATATTAGTTGAAAAATTTTATGTAAAATTTGTGGAGATAGCAAATGTTGGACGCCAGTGTTCCAGGATACAATGCAGCTCCATGACAGTTACTACAGGTTCTATGAGATGACTAGCATGATGGTGTTGATAGTGGTATTAGCATAAAGGCTTTGGAAAATGATCTGTTTGAGGAGATTATTCAGATAAGGAGGTGAGAGAGCCAGAAAACTAAAGGACTAAAGCGCTGCTGCATTGCAGAAGAAGCAGAGGCTAAATCCCACTAGCAACACTACTGTATTTGCAGGTTGTTGGACACCGTGGGTAACGTAGGAAACTGTTAACTAAGGTGAAAATAGACCAAAACAGACCAGCATATCGATGAAATAAGTTGAACCCAAAGTTCATTCATAATTTAATCATAAAATAAATCACTGATTTCAAATGTGATGAAAAGATCACATTTTGGTTATAAATATTGCCATTCAGATTGGATTTTTCCATTAACAAGCTATGCTTACCACGCATGGTTACCAGTGTCATCAACTTGTTATCTGGTAACCATGCACACCAGCACATGCTCGGCATCACAGCAACATTACCATAGTCCTGTTTTTCAAATGGAGTCCTGGGACATTACAGCAGAGTACAAACATGGGTCTCAAAACAACCCTGTTTGTGCTCGATCATAACCACGCAATTAAGTTCATAAAGCCCTTCGGCCATTCTCTCGCTCCCTCACCAACCTTGGTAATAAGGACATTTTATCTTAAGGAAAACTGAGCAACCTCAGGGTCCAATTCAATCATCGGCTTTGGGGCAGCTGCTGCCAGTGTGATCGTGCTGACGCTCAGCCCAGGTCCATTAAGTCATCACCTATATGCATGTCAAACCCAGCAGCTGCTACATGTCCCTGACATGAGCATGGAGAGGACAGCATTGGGTAATGGGATCATTTAAAGGCCAGAGTAGTAAAGGGGCAAAAAAGGGATTAGAACACGGGTGGAGAAACAATGATTTAGAAAGCGCGTCACTAGACAATGAAATTAATACAGCCCTCTCTGAAAGTACTGGACCAGCAAATCTGATTCTTCTGTTTTTGCTAAACACTGAAGACATTTGTGTTTGAGATCAAAAGATGAATAGGAGACGATAGATCAAAATGACACACCTGTTTACAGCTAGCTGAATATGGTACCTTTTGTTTCAACCATTCTTCAAGTACTGGAACAGATAGCCTTAAAATAAATTAAGGTAAATAACACTTAGTATTTGGTGGCATATCCCTTGCTTGCAAAAAGTGTAACAAACCAGCAAGTCAATGACATCTTGTGCTGTGATTCTCTTCCAGGGTTGGACTGCAGCTTCGTTCAGCAGTTGTTTGTTTTGGGTTTGATTTCTCCTTTCAGCCTCCTCTTCATGAAATGCATGCTCAATTAGGTCATGTTTGGTGGCTGATTTGGCCAGTCTTGGAAAAAAAAAAACTTCCCCATGATGAAGTCCGTTTTTGTGTTAGCAGTGTGTTTTTCTTTCTCAAGTAGATTAGATACAGGTCCCTGTAAATGTGTTGCTTTGCAAATTCAAATCTGGCCTTCCGATTCTTATTGCTGATGAGCGGTTTGCATTTGTGCAATCTTGCTTGAATTGTGATACTTCTACGCCTGCACAGTGGAGATTGCTGGTGATGTCACTGTCTGCTGTTTTGGGGCTTTTCTTCACAGCTCTCACAATGCTCCTGCTACAAATTTGCTGTTGTTTTTCTTAACCAACCTTCCCAATTTCTGGTTGTTAGAAACCACTGGTGTACTTTCGTTTTCAGGAAATTCCAAATGGTTGTACTGACTATGCCCAAGGCTTGTCCATTGACTTTGATCAATTTTCCTCTTTTCTCAGTTTCAAAATGATCCGATAGACAGCTCTCTGGTCTTCATGTTGGTTTAAAATGCATAAGGGCTGCAACAACTTATTAACAAAATCAATAAAAACTAATAATACAAATAATTGCCAATAATTCATAAGGAACTGTGTTATGAAGCACATTGTGTGCGCACTGTGTCACTTCACTGTGAAACAGATTTGAGTTAAATGACAGATCAGAAACATCAGCACAACTTTCTCTACGGTATGGAAACTTTTACAGTACACCACCCTGCCGGCCTCATGACATAACTTGTGTTTTAACGTGAGTAATATTATCATTTGTATGTGGGAATGTAATGAGAAGCATGAGGTTCCTGCCTGAACCATCCATCAATTAGCTTAAAAAAGTACAAAGTTAAACTAGCCTATTTTTCTGACCTAGTAGCGCTTTAAACGATTGTATATTCTTAGCATACACAATACACTGTATGTAGTCATCAAGTCTCTATCCTGTCGATCCCAAAAAGAGTCGATTCACTAATCACCTCATTGAAAACTAAGAGTCAACTGCAAATCTTTGGAGTCGATTCCACATACCGAAAAATGATTCATCTCGCGCATACCCACACCAAACAAAATGAATTTAGCATTGGAGAGTTTTAGTGAGCAAAACAGGCAGCTGATATTGATTTTATCTTTATTTTGTTTAAATCTGAACAAGTCATGGCTTGAAATACAGACACAGTTGCAAAACGTGTGGCAAGTGATTAAGAAAGTCATAACAGTAAACCATGTACAGTCGGCCCTCGTTTATCGCGGTTAATCAGTTCCAGACTCTCATAAGTGAATTTCCGTGAAGTAGGATTCGTTAACTATAAATCGAATATTTTCGTATTTAGAGCAATGCACTTGGCGTTGAAGGATTTGCGGGGGTGCTCGAATACATAGGCCTACAGTCCATAGGTACAGTAATTTTAGTTTTAACTGTAAAACAAGGTTCAAGGTTGCTTTATCGTCATTTCAACAATATACATGGTACAGTACATACTGAAATGAAATAACGTTCTCCAGGACCATGGTGCTACATAAAAGGACATGGTGCTACATACAGGGGTGTATCATTAACTCAGACAACCGAGCGCATGCTGTATCATTTTCACTGTCGTCTCGATCAACTTTTTAATGAATATATTTGAAAAAAAAAACGCAATAGAGTGAAGCCGCGAAAGTCGAAGCGCGAAGTGGCGAAGGACGACTGTACATAATATTGTCACATTGAGATTATCCGAGTGTCTCATTTGGTTGACATGAGCACGTGAAACTATTTTCATACTGTGACAGATTATCTGATAAATGTTATTAATGGTGTAATTAGTGAATTGCTATTTAATTTAAGCTTAGTTAAGAAAAAGTTCTGTAGTAGTGCTGATTAAAATGCTGCAAATAAATATTTTAAATAAATCTTTTGTATACATATATATTCAAAAAAAACTAATTGAATAATCAAGGAAAAGTAATCAACAGATTTGATTACCAAAATAATCTGTAGTTGCCCTAAGTAAGAACGATATATTGCATGCACATGTGCACACTTGATAACACTTCACGAGTCTCACATCACCACTCTGGTCTCGAGTGAAATAATAGCTGGATGGTCCATTTCCTCTTTAACCATGAGGACATGACGTGCACGATTCCCAAAAATAATTTGAAATGCGGGTTTGTCAGACCACAGCACACTTTTCTACTCTGTGTCAGTCTATCTCAGATGAGCTCGGTGCCCAGAGAAGTCAGCGGCATTTCTTGCATGTTACTGATATATGGCTTTTGCCTTGCATTTGTACATGGAGTGATGAGTTGTGTTTACAATGTGTTTTCCAAAGTGTTCCCGAACGCACGTAATAACTTCCTCATACAATCATATCGGTTTTTAATGCATTGCTGCCTGCCGGCTCGAAGGTCACAGCCATTCATTGCTGGTTTTTGGCCTTGTCCCTTAAATGCACAGATCTCTCCAGATTATCCAGATCTTTTGATGATAGATGGTGAAACTCCTAAAGTGATAACAGGAACTGACATTATTTCCCACAGACATTCCAAAAACATTTTATTAGTTTAAAGCTACACTTAAAGTACAGTCTTTTTCACTGGCAAAGACATTTAAAGAAAAAAAAAAAAAAAAAAAAAAAAAAAAAAAACACACTTTGAGATGTATTGTTTTTCACATTGGGCTGCATCACACCATGATCTATTTTCCAGAACAACACACCCTGTTGTGTTTTATTTCTTACTCATGTAATTTATCCAAAGAAGTTAAACCTAATGAGGCACATAATTATAACTGGCAATATTTTATTTACCTAGTTCACTTTAGACACTCTGCAAGCCATGAACTGTAATGGACCATCATAAACTGACTTTTATCTACCTTTCAACATGCAAGAAAATGTACTAATAGAGTCAAACGTGAACTGTGAAATTGAAATCGCAATAGGACTAAGGATGAGTTGATGGTCTAAAGAAGATCTACTAAACATAAGCAGCGAAACTAAACTAAACTAAACTAACTTGACCAAACTATCCAAAATAAAGCAAAATAAAAAAATGGACAAGTTTATGGGGTATGCATAGACTAGCTACTTTAAACCTAAACTGCTGAAATACTGATTAGAGATTGTTGAGAAGCTGCTTATGGACTGGTTGACTCTAAAGGTTTTTTTCTGACTGCTTATAATGAAATTTCTTGAGATGCAATGAAGATGCAAAATATCTTTTACCAGCATTGAAAAGATGAGTCATTGTGTGTGTGTATGTGTGTGTGTGTGATTATGGATTTGCAGAATTTTTCCCTATTGCAGTTACCTTATGACCTCTCATGCGCTGGAAGTGGGCGATGGTGTCACTGATGGTGTAGACCCTCACATGGCCCATGTGCAGACGACCAGATGGGTAGGGAAACATGGAGAGAACATAAAACTTCTTCTTCTGGGTGCACTGAATAACAAAAGAAAGCAGTATTTAAGCCTAACAGTGTTTTCTTTATTCGGGCAAGCAAATTGAAACCCCTCCATATATTGCAGGTCTCAGCCATATGATGCTTTGGCAAACATGTTATATTAAACTCCTACAGTAAAGCATAAAATGAGCATAAAATTTTTTTTATTAGAAATTGTGAAAGTGTAACTGAGATACAGAATAAAGGCACTGAAATGAAGGAAGACTTCATGCAAGCAAATTGAGATTGAAGAAGCTTTTTTCAACCTGTCAGTGTGTCCTGAATTTTGCTGTCAGTTTATTTATGGCTTGTTCATTTAAAATGATTTGATAACTTGACAATTAAAAAATAAATGAACGTGTTTATATAACGCAGTGTTTGCCAAGCTCATAAGATGTTATTCTGCACAAGATACAGCCATCACTGTGCATGCACACACGTGCACACACACACAAACACACTAACAAGCACGCACACACACGCACACATGCAAACACATGTGCACACACACACACACACACTTTAAGAACTTTTAATGATTCATAAAGGCTTGAAGAAGGCTGCTGGTTCAGGAAACATTAATCAGCTCAGGTCATGAGACGCCTGAATTATTCACAGACTGCTAAAGCGACAGTAAAACTGCTCCAGCACAACCCCTCTAAAAGATTTGCACTGAATTCCAGCAAAATGCTACATGCAATAGGAAGGGGAAAAAAACACTTCAGTTTAGGATTAAATGTGGGTTGAAAGTGTGACTAAATCATTTGACAGTGATTCATTCGGAAATTTGAGACATAATGGCTTAGTACTTTTGTATATAGGTAATATCACACATTTCAAATTAATCCATCTCTTTCACATGCAGTGAGAAGAGCTCACCGCACTGTCCAAAATAAAATGAAATGGCACCTGAATCTTTAGGTAGAGAACAGAGAACCATTCATATATATATCAGAGGCCTTTAATGATCTGGACATGGCTTTAAGGGACAATGTATTTTTTTAGAAAAAGGAGTGCCCGTAAACATTAATTACAGACTGACACAACAGAAAATCTATTCATCTTTACAGACAGTGACGCACGTTTAGGACTTTTTTCTTTCTTTTTCTTTCTTTTTTTTTTTAAGATTATTTAAAAAAAGATGGATGAATCGAGGCTGAATTTTAAGGGATATTCACTGTCCAATGCTCTAATCCTTTTCGGCATTTCCCGTAAAGGTATGGCTTATGAGAGCAGATCAGACAAACCTGTTTACTTTCTACATCCACATCTATGACACCAAAAAAGATTTCATGCAACATAAATGCTTTTTTTTTTTTTTAAATTAACATGCATCTAGGAAATGCATGACTTGCATGTAAAAACGAGCACTCATCCATCCAAAATCCATTAAAATCATAATCTACAACAGTGTTCTGATTAGACAGCCTGTAATTGCAGAGCAAAGTGTGTTTACGGTAATGATACTCATTACACCAGCATGGAGAACCAGAATAAACACAAATACGCCGTTTGTCTCATGTGCTACTTTTCAATGAAATGTGTTCTATTTACCACTAGAAGTTCTCTACCACTGAACTTGTCCACAAACCTTAAATACTATAAACTACAGGCACGTACTATATAGACTGCTCTATGTATACCCTTTTCCTATCACAAGTCCAGAACCTAATCAGCAAAGATTTAACATTATCGCTTCTGTTACATAGACTTGGTGCATGCTTGTTCTTTCTTGTCCTAATCCTTTGGAATATTACTGGAAAATTACTAGAATTATCATGATATTTATCATTTTGCTTAAAGAGACAACCTAGTACCTGGTGTAGTCTTGGTCTCGAGACAACCTTTTCACGTACTCAGTCTAGGAACTGAAAGCAGTTCCACTTGATCTTGAATCAGTCGGCATTGTAATTTCAAGAAAAAATACTCAAGACTTGAGGGGGGTTTTTTGTTGTTGTTTCCCACCACAGTAAAAATGATAAACTTTTCTCATGTTGTACTCACACTAGGTTAGACTGCCTCGTGCCACACCTTCGGAGCAACTGTGCTCACACTGCGCTTTCATTCCGCTCCCAGGAGCGCTTACATCATCACGACGCAACTTTTTTTGTGTTGAAGAAAGGCACTCTCATTTGGCACGATGAAGACTGTTTTTACATTGTGGATTATTTTTGGCGCAGTGACACAAGGCCCTCTCACATGCCGTACAGATTTATCAATTCTGCAACAGAGGCAGCTGATTTTATTGCAGGAGGAATTTGCAGATTTCCTTGTGGCTACATCCGTTTTCATCAATAAAGTGAGAGACAGAGCCGTTATTAACCCTAATATTTTCCACTGAATTGAAGAGTGCATGCGATAGCCTTTGAGGACGGCGCCTGGGCACGGTTAGCGGTCACTCTGTGCACAGGCCCAACTGATCCGATCCCGGGGGCACCTCTTCCATGCAACTGCCACTGAGCACAGTATGCAGGGATCACACTGATCAATTGAACTGGTATTTAAGGGTCAAACGCTCTCGGGGGGTATGCCCTATATTTCATACACTGACAATAATTATACACATTTAAAAAAACCAATAAAATGAATCCATTAAGTATTAATTAGGGCTGCATTGCATGCTGTGCAGTGGCTCACAGAGGGGAAAAAAACAGTGTGCAACTGTGTTCACTATATAACACCATTAAATGTCATACTTTGTGAATATGAAATCCTACAGTAATATGTGGCAATTATGAGTACACTCTAATGGGAGCTGTCAAAGGAGCTCAATATCTGTCTCAGACTTTTACAGCATATTCAAGCATAGTCTTGGGATACTTTTGTTTGTTTTGTTTTTTTTACTTTTTCCTCATAAAATATTCAGGTTGACCCCAGCTGTGCACCTGATGGGAAATAAGTCTGATTAAATCCATGGTCTTGAAGACGGACATTTTTTTAGGTCTCGGTCTTGACTAGGATCTCGAGTCTTGGTCAAAAAAGAGTCTTGGTCTCAACTCAGACTCGATATAGGTGGTCTCGTCCCCATCACTAATTTTACCCAATAGTTACCCAAGTCTATCAAAGATAGTTACTATTGTAACTATTGGACATTGAAATTTTAGAAGTTTTGCCTGATGTCAGAAAAGTGCCGCTGTAATTTATAGTATACGTTATTTTATCGTATATATGAATAAATGATGTATATACTTTCAGATATGCATAATAAGATTTTTAGATAAGATCTGAACTGGCATCTCCAATCAAATATTCTATACCGTTTCAAATGTGAGCTTGGCTGGGCCACTCATGGACATTCAGAGACCCAAAGTCACTCCAGCATTGCCTTAGGTCTGGATTTGGGCTGTTGTCATGCTGAAAGGTGAACATTTGTTCCAGGTTTTCTTCAATGATCTCTCTGTTTGCCTGCATTCATCCTTCCCTCAAAGCTGACCAGGCTTCCCATCCCTGCGACTAAGAAGTAACCCCTGTAGCGTGATACTGCCACCAGCATGCTTCACCATGGGAACAGTATTAGCCGATTGAGAAGCAGAACCTGATTTTGCCAGACATAGTGCTTTGATTTTATCTCAAAAAATAGCAAAAAAAATTTATTCTCATCAGACTACAGGATCTTTTTCCTCACACTTTTGAGAGACTCTTTCATGACGGCTTGACTGCTGGGGTATTTGCTATGTCATTATGGATTATTGTGCATACATTAATTGCGCATACATTAATCCATTTAAAATTAAATCTAAAAAACAATAAAATGCGCAAAACTGAAGGGGTCTAAATACTTCCTGAGTCCACTGTACATCCACTGCTGAGGGGGGCCTGTAGAATTTATTTATTTTTTTTACAGTTAAAGGTGTTCCTTGCTACAAAACAGTTTAAGAACCCCTGTTTTAGTGTATGCTTAAACCTATTTAACAATGCAAAAGGCTAGCAGTAGATTTCAGCATGAGCCAAACATACTTATACTGTATATATTTATTATTGGCCAAAACTTGTAACCCACTCTGACTGGCTGTGGAATTTTGTCAGTGTGGTTGCACTGAAACTGCAAAGGTAAGAAGAAAGCAATCGGGCCGTGAGAGTGTAAAGTGTGCACGCTTTTCTGACACTTGAAGTGCAAATTCATGACTACACTACACTACTGTAACCTTGAACACAATGCTATGCATGCACAAGTCCATGAGAATTAGGCGATTTTCACATAATTACTTATGGGACTCATTTTCACCACTGTGATTCAGTGACTCACCTGCTCCTTCATGTCGTTATGCCATTGCTCCTGGATGCGTGGATGCCACCAACTCTCCACCTTACGTCTAGTGTCTGCCCTGTAATCTCTTTCCCACACTCTGCTTTCACTGAACACGTTCCGAATACCAGACCTGATTGCCGGAATGGCCTGGACGAACCAAGGACGTAAACATCCTGCCCGCTTCAGCAGCCCCACGGAATACACCGCAAGTTGACAAGTTTCATACATCATGCACCTGAAAAGAGAAAACAAAAGCCATTAGGACATACGAAAAATATTAAGGACGGCTTAGGAAAAACCATTAGGTTTGCATGTAATTTATTAAATAATTGTAAATGGAGGGCGGCACGGTGGCTGAGTGGTTAGCACTGTTGCCTCACAGCGAGAAGGTCCTGGGTTCGAGCCCTGGGTTCGGCA
>JAOVYU010000056.1:15697305-15712006 GCA_025674565.1 Synodontis membranacea | reverse complement strand
ATGAGTGACGTCATAAGCTTCTTCTGTCCATGTGCAAGTGGGAATGTAAACAACGTCACATGGAATTGCTCTCAGAAGATATGTAGTTAATCTTAATGTTAAAATGATCATTGCTGCTATTTTCCTTTTCTAGACTTCAGCTAATGAAAATTTAATTAAATAAAGAATTAAAAACCTATTTTGATGTAGGATGTTATATCAGATACAACTAATTTAACCCTTTATAGGGCAAGAAACCATATTTGTTTACTTCAAAAGATATCCAAAATGGCCTTGTAGAGTCACATGGATTTATATTTTGAATTTTGTGAATGAATAAATAAATACCCTTTAAGTTGTCCTGTCCCGTAAAATGTCCCTTTAAGTTAAAGTATTTTTCTTGAATGTTTTTTTATATAGACTTTTTTAAAAGTTCAAATTTAAATTTAATTTAAATTAAATTTCAATTTCATTTTTCCCCCTAGACCAGCAAGGAACCATATATAGTAACTTTATTGACCTTGATTTGCCAAATAAAAATGAAGGACATTGATTAACTATATCCTCCAATAACACTCTAGGGTTGAATTTTGAAAGATTTCAATTAGTGCACTATAAAGGCTTAAACCCAGTAAGAAAGATCCAGTGAGATCTTATGTATCATTGAAATGCTTGCACTGCATTGTCCCATTGCTATGAGCCCCAATATCACCTAACAGAATGTAGTAAATATCTGATCTATATATGGATTCTTCAGTGATCTTTCTAGTGGAAATAAGTCTGTGGCACTTCCCTCCCTATCAAGCATCATATATCTGGTGAATTGGATATCTCATTCTAAGAAAACAGCTTAAACAAATAGATCAATTTACCTTGACCTGACCCCCCAAAGCAGTCTGATAAAATGTATTTTCCCTACCAATGGTCTATTGGAAAAGTGAATGGAATCCTGGAGATAATGGCTGTATGTGCGCGTGTGTGTTGGTGTTTGCCTTTGCATTTGCATTTGCATTGTTTGCTTGAATGAAAGGCATTGAAGATTGTTCGAGCTGATTCCTTTTGTATCCGCAGGTCTCTGGCAGCAGAGTGGGGAAGATATGGCATGAGGTTCAACGTCATTCAGCCAGGGCCAATCAAAACCAAGGTACCTTTTGCAATAGTTTGCTTATATGAAATTGTGCATTTGCAAGCTGAGGCATTATTCACATCCTAATGGAAACTGTATGATGTAGATTCACAGATGCTTGATGGTCATGCTGACCATTTGTGCCCCTTAGGTTCTGTATTGCTCTTTTAAAAAGCAGAGTTTCATATCTCCTGTAATCAGCAAACTGTCTTGGTGGCCATCAATGTGGAATTTTATATTAACAGTTTTCTTCTATGTATTTTGAAGGGCGCTTTCAGCCGCATGGACCCGGCAGGCATGTTTGAGAAGACAATGATTGAGAGGATACCAGTGGGTCGGCTTGGTACTCCGGCGGAGATTGCCAATCTGGCTGCATACCTCTGCAGTGACTATGCCAGCTGGGTGTCGGGTGCGGTGAGTGTGCTCTGACCTTGTGGGAAAGACTGCAGCTCACCTAACAGCTTCCCTCAGGACTTATTCTCTTTCAGCTACAGTTTTACAGCGAGCCAAATAGATAGTCCTACCTTCCCCTGTGCCCTCTGCCAGAACAGAGGTTGTGGAAGTCAAAGAAAGGGTGCAGTTTAAACGGACTATATGGTAGTTGCCATTGTGTCATAGAGAAACCTCATAGGTCATAGGTCATAAACCTGAAGGTCATTGTTGACCCTGTATCTAATTTATGGATTTTCTATAGATCATCAGAATGGATGGTGGTGAATATGTGTTTATGGCTGGAGAATTCAATCCTCTGAACAAGGTAAGGTTTTTTTTTTTAGATATTTTTTCAAATATACTCCACTGCTGCCATAGTGTTTACTTACTTTCTTTTTTTTTCTTTTTTCTTTCTTTTTTTTTTTTTAAACCCTACAGGTCACTCAAGAGCAGTGGGCTATGATGGAGGAATTGATCAGAAGCACAAAGGGCTCATAATGACTGAGGATCGTGGGCAGATGTCCCACTTCACAGCTAAAACCATTGGGATTGATGTAATCCATCATGTTGGTCAGCAAATTCTTAAAATTTTCAAATGATGAAAAACCTATAATAGGATCAATAGACAACCACAACTGCCATCTATGAACACATGGTGGAAATAAAGAAAAAGGTATTAGATGAACTCTGTGTGCTGTTACTTCCCTGGCTTTTTAGGTTAAAAAGTGGTCAGAAAGGTTCATTTTTTATTTGCACAAAGAAGCTATGAACTATTGATTCTTTGATTTGGGTTCTTTAGATCTGTTTTTTAAAAAAAGTTAACACTAGAACAGGGAATCTTTTTTTAAGGATCGTTATGTTTTTTTTTTCTGTGCATTCATAATATCAGTTTATATGCAGCTCTACTTTAAAAGAGAACCATTGATGATATCTAACGGATTAGAACACACAAGAAATAGGGTTTGTGGAGAACCATTAAACTCAACAAAACACATGCTTTTTTTGTCATTAATCTCTGACTGAAACTATGTAATAAACGGATTGCTGGGACAGAGAGAGCCAGGTCTTGTTAATGCTATTAAATGAATCTGTCGCGATATATTTCACCTGTTTTTCCCCAAATTCTTCAGAATGAATGCTTATAATCACCTCATGTTAATACCCCAAGGGTGACTTTTTTGTATCTGTGCACTGTCATAGATGTGGTGTTCACAAATCTTAAAGATAAGATATGGCTATACCTTTCACAACTTTAAGAGGCAGCAGCTCAATTATAAGATAAGATCATGGTGTTTTTTTTTCTTTAGATTGCATTCCCACTCTGGATCTTACCATTTATTCGAGTTCTTTTAGAGCTATGGTTCACAAAGTGTGGTCTGGGGACCCCCAGGGGTCTGTGAAGCAGGGATAAATTTGTTACAGTGGTGGGAATCATAACTTTGTTTTTGTATTATCATAGTGATTATTAATGAATAGTTTTAATCAAAAACTCAAAAACAAGTAGGTCTGTAATAATGTCAACTTGGACTTAATGTGGTCTTTTTGTGGAATGTTCAGAATCAAAAAACACTCTATGGCTCAAATAAACAGACAAAAATATTATTATAAACATTTAAGTAATGTTATAATGTAACATTCAAATAATGGGCTGAAGGGGTCCATGGAACCTATTTCATGGTTGAAGGTTCCATGCCTATGAGAAGTTTTAGAACCCCTGTTCTACATCACACTGTGATGATACAAATTAAAAAAAAATATGACGTTTAGAATTAGACAATGACTAAATATCTACTTAAAAACAGGTTTTTTGCACATACTGGTTTTTCTGATACTTAAAGAAAGTATATATGTTATGTCCATGGGAACAAACCACAACACACCATTAGTAGTTCAGATAGTGCTTTATTAAGTACAATATCCTCATACACAGTGTCACTGGGGGTCAGCACATCATTCATTACAGTGCAAATATGGAAATATGAGACTGGAGAGTGGGCTGGGGCAATGCAGTTCATACAGATGTGGTATGTGCTTATAGAATCTTGCTGGAATTCTTAATGCCTCACAGCAAGACGTGCCTTCAGTCGCAAACATGCACTGCGAACAGAAATATAGCCTGCTGCCTTTTACATTACAAGTTCTTTCCTATTTAATAGCTTCATCCCATCCTTATTCCTATACCACTTTATTGCTTTGGCTATATTATAAGGTAGATCAATTTTATTATGACATGATTTGCTGATTCTGTGTTGAATTATGATCTGAATATAGTCAATACACATGGAGCTTCAGTATTTTGGGGGAAATGTCTCATATCTTCTGGGTTTGACAACATAAGTACTGTATTAATCTTGTCTTTACAAAAATCTGTACATTTAGAAACCGTATAGAAACAATAGAGTGAAAAGTATGTGGCATCGGTCTCTGGTCTGTGTACCTACATACACTCAGCCTGTACATTACGCGTTCCTCAAATGAACAGAAGTACATCCAGTGTTTAGCTATGTTCACATGATGAGTGAGCGGACAGCTTTTCTGGCGATGGGATGCGGATGGAGAGGACGTAGGAGGTTGAGAGACATTAACTGATGGACGAATCAGTTAAACTGATGGACGAATCACATATCTTCAGCACACAACACCAGCGCCAACTCGGTTCTGTAGAGTTTCCCTCCATCAGATAGAGCCATGATAGCCTTCTTATATACAGGGATTTTGCTGACTTCTAGAATCTGTCAGAAATAAGAAGGTCTGCATTGATAGGCAGTTTATACCTCACCAGTATAACTATGATTTTTAATGCCCACCCAGTGTTGCAAAGCATTAAAATGAGCCTTAAGCTTCTATATACGATTTGTAAAGCACAATAACTATTGCTATCCATCCATCATATGTCAGCCCTCCTCCATGAGGTCTATCAGTGAAACAGAGTCACAGTTGAGCAGGTATTATATGGATGAAGTGACATATTAGTTAGTGTTATGCTAGGGTTTTTAAACACCTCAGTGGCACTGCATGGTTGAAAACCAATAAACCTAAAAATTCATCTCGATGAAAAGGTAGAAGTTGATTAATGCTCACTGTGCATACTGAAAGTGAGCTATAGTCTTTAACTACACACCCACAATGTGCACCAAAAAGTTTCGAATATCTGTTGAAGTGATCATTAAGAATGTACAGTGTGTAAAACATAACTGCCACTACCATGTGTGTGCTGTTGCTGTGCTTATTCACTAATTACAGTGGATATAAAAAGTGTACACACCCCTGATAAAATGCCAGGTTTTTGCGATATAAAAAAAGGAGAACACAATAAAACATTTTCCCCACCTTTAATGTGACCTACATAAGCTACATAAGCTGGTTGGATAAGTGTACACACCCTTAAACTAAGACTTTGTTGAAGCACCTTTTGATTTAATTACAGCATTCAGACTTCTTGGGAACACACCTTCCATCAGTTAAAGAGACTCTGATTAACCCCAAATAAAGTTTAGCTGTCCTAATAGGATTTTCCTGACATTTACTCTACAGCAAAAGCCATGGTTTTGCAGAGAGCTTACAAATAATCAAAGAGACCTCATTATCAAAAGGCATAAGACACGAGAAGGGTACAAAAAAAAAATTCCATAGCATTGGAAATACCATGGAACACAGTGAAGACAGTCATCAAAAAATGTAGAAAATATGGGACAACAGTGACATCCCTCCAAAATTCATGAAAAGACAAGACGAAAAACTGGTCAGGGAGGCTGCCGAGGGACCTACAGCAACAATGGAGGAGCTGAAGGAATTCCTGGAAAGTACTGGTTGTGTACTACCTGTGAAAAGAATCACTCGTATTCTTTATATATCTGGACTATGGGGTAGGGCTGCAAGATGGAAGCCTTTGCTTACAAAGAAAAACATCCAGGCCCAGCTAAAATTTGCCAAAAAAATCCCCCAAAATACATCAGGTCTCCTAAAAGCATTTGGGAAAATATGTTATGGTCTGATGAGACCACAATTGAACTTTTTTGGCCACAATTCCAAAATGTACATTTGGTGCAAAAACACTTCACCAAAAAGAACTCCATACCAACGGTGAAGCACGGTGGTGGCAGTATAACGCTTTGGGGTTGCTTTTCTTCAGCTTGAACTGGAGCTTTAGTCAAGGTGGTAGAATTATGAACAGTTCCAAAAACCAGTCACTTTTGGCCCAAAACCTTCAGGTGTCTGCTAGAAAACTGAAGATGAAGAGGAATTTCACCTTTCAACACAACAATGACCCCAAGCATACAACCAAATCAACAAAAGAATGGCTTCACAGAAGAAAATTTTTAAGTTTTAAAGTTAAAAATAAAGTTTTGGAATGGCCCAGCCAGAGGCCAGACCTAAATCCAATAGAGGAGGTGACCTGAAGAGGGCTGTGCAAATCTGACAGATTTGGAGTGCTTTTGCAAGGAAGAGTGGGAATATATTGCCAAGTCAAGATGTGCCATGCTGATAGACTGCTACCCAAGAAGACTGAATGCTGTAATTAAATCAAAATGTGCTTCAACAAAGTATTAGTTTAAGGATGTGTACACTTATGCAACCAATTTATTGTATGCCTTTTATGAATTGCATGTTTTCCCCTAACAACTTTGTTTGTGTTTCAATTGAATTGTACACATTATAGGTCACATTAAAGGTGGGAAATGTTTTGAAATTATTTATTGTGGTCTCATTTTTTTTTTACATCACAAACACCTGGCATTTTAAGAGGGGTGTGTACACTTTTTATATTCACTGTATATCAGGATACCTTAACATTTGTGGATGTGGAAAAGGGGGACTGACA
Source organism: Synodontis membranacea (assembly GCA_025674565.1). Lineage (NCBI taxonomy): Eukaryota > Metazoa > Chordata > Actinopteri > Siluriformes > Mochokidae > Synodontis > Synodontis membranacea. The sequence goes on along the minus strand of JAOVYU010000056.1, from coordinate 15,705,647 downwards.
AACTGAATAGCATCAGATACATAGCTATATATAGCTACATATATCTACAGTCAGTAATTTTATACCAACGTATATAGTAGGTATCCCAGAAAAATGGACCAATTAATGAAGGTACAGTCCTGAACAAAATCTTAAGACTGGGGGAAAGATTACAAGTATTCACATTTTGCGCTGATGGTTCATAACCTTCAAAATGCAAAAAGAAGAAACAGGAGCAAGAGACAAAAAATAGAGATTAGGCAATTTATTGAAAACTGCATTCAAACTCAAACGGGCTGTTCATCAGTTGATCAAATGTTTAAGACCATAGCCTTTGAAAGGCAGAATCTGCACAAAGATCTGGCTTTCATGTCATTTTATGTCAGGCATTCACACTGTCACGAAATCCTGGTGGCAAAGGCAAAAAGGATTTCTGTCTTTGAACGTGGCAGGATTGTTGAGCTGAAAAAGCAAGGCCTCTTGCAAAGCACCATTGCTGCCGAGGTTGGACGCAGTAAGACAGTCAATCTAAATTTCCTAAAAGATTCTCAGGGTTATGTGACCAAAACCTCAAGTGGTAGACCCCAAAAGATTTTACCTGCGCTGAGCCGGAAGATCCGACGGGCTGTCCGTGAAGACACAGAACAAACTACAACCCAAATTAAGGCCCTTACTAATGCTGCCTGCAGCCCAACAACCATCTGCAAAACAAGGGCTTAAGGAACAAACAACATCTTCAAAGGCCACGTCTCCTTCCACGCCAAAACTTGCCTGTTTGGACAAAACATGGGACATCTGACGAGAAAAAAATTAACCTGGTTGGTACTGATGGTTTCCAGCGTTACTGGCATGACAAGGAGATCCCACAGGAGATGTTTTCTACACGGCACAGTGGAGGAGCCTCCATCATGATCTGGGGTGCTTTTTCCTTCAAAGGAACTATGGCGCTGCAGGTTGTGCAGGGGCTTTAAACAGCGGCTGGCTATGTGGAGATGTTGTGGCGGGCTTTAGTTTTGACTGAGGGCCCTCGTCTGTGCGGTAATGACTGGCTCTTTCAACAGGACAATGCTGCAGTTCACAATGTCCCACTGACGAAGGACTTTTTCCAGGAGAATAACGCCGCTCTTTTGGACCATCCTGCGTGTTCCCCTGATCTAAATCCTATTGAGAATGTTTGGAGATGTATGGCAAGGGACATTCACAAAAATGGACGTGGATGCCCTTCGTGAAGTCGTCTTCACCACATGGAGCGACGTTCCAACCAGACTCCTGGAAACACTCGCATCAAGCATGCCTAAGCGAATTTTTTCAAGTGATCGACAAGAATGATGGGGCTACCCACTACTGAGTATTTTTTGGACACATTTGGTTCTGTTTTTCGTTTTTTTGGGCTATGGTCTTAAACTTTTGATCAGCTGATGAACAGCCTGCTTGAGTTTAAATGCAGTTTTCAATAAATTTTGTAATCTCTATTTTTTGTCTCTTGCTCCTGTTTCTTCTTTTTGCATTTTGAAGCTCTGCTTACAACCTGATTACAAACCACCAGCACGAAATGTGAATACTTGTAATTTTTTTGCCTGATCTAAAGATTTTGTTCAGGACTGTATAAGCATTGTGTACCTGAGAATATGTATACTGTATGTATATTGTGTAAAAAAAAAAAAAAAAAAAAAATCAAGACTGTATACCTATGCACTCACCAAGCACTTTATCAGGAACACTATACTAATAATGGGTAGGGCCTCCCATTGCTCTAAAGAAAAGCATTATTCTGATCCATGTTGACATGACTGCATCACTCAATTCCTGCAGATTTTTCAGATCTCCCATTCTACCACATCCCAAAGGTGTTCTCTTGGATTCAGATCCAAGTGACCACTGGAGGCCACTAAAGAACACTGAGCTCATTGTCCCGTTCATGACACCAGTTTGAGATGACTTTTGCTTTGTGACATGGTGCATCATCATGCTGGAAGTAGTTATTAAACTGCAACAATGAAGAGATACACATGGTCAGCAAAAGTATTCAAATGGACTGTGGTATTCAAGTGATGATTGGTATCATCATCAATCCCAAAGTGTGCCAAGAAAATCATCCCCAAACCCTTACACCATCTACATCAGCCTGGACTTTTGACACAAGGTAGGCTGGGTCCATGGATTCATAATATTTGTTCCAATTCCTGATCACACCATCTGTGTGCCTCAGCAGAAATCAGGCTATATTTTTCCTTTCTTCCACTGTAGAGTTTTGGTAAAGCTGTGCCCACTGCAGTCTCAGATTCTTGTTTTTTGCTGACAGAAGTTGAACCTGATGTGATCTTCTGTTGTTGTAGCCCGACCACCGCAAAGTTTGTTGTGTTGTGCATTCTGAGTTGCTTTTCTGCTCATCATCATTTGAGTTGCTGTAGCCTTTCTGTCAGCTCGAACCAGTCTGGCCATTCTCTACTGATCACTCTTTCTCATAAACAAGGCTCTTCCATCTGCAGAGCTAGACCTCTCACTGGATAGATTTTCTTCATTGCCCCATTCTGAGCCAACTCAAGAGACTGTTGTGTGTGAAAATCCCAGGAGATCAGCAGTTATAGATATATTCATACCAGCCCATCTGGGATTAACAATCATGATACGATCAAAATCACTGAGATCATATTTTCAACATTCTAACGGTTGATGTGAACATTACCCAACGCTATTGGCCTGTATGTGCATGATTTTATGTATTGCACTCCTGCCACACTACTGGCAATTATAGATAACTGCAGGAATGAGTAGGTGAACAGGTGTTCCCAATATAGTGCTCAGTGAGTGTGTTTAAAAGATCTACAAGAAGGTCCAAAAAGGGAAAAAAAAGAAAAACCCCAAACTCTATGTTTAAATATGTATCTTAGCAGATGTTACGGACTAAAGGAAGCCAGGTTTAAATACTGCTGTAGTCACACATCTGTATGCAGGGCACACACAAAGCAGGAGATTGGATTTTGACTGATGTTAGCATGCTTTCATGAGTCTGCTGCAAGAAATTGTGTTGGTACAAGCCCATCTCAGGACTGGCAAAAATGTGAGTTTCAATTTAATCTGCTAATACAAAGTCTTTCAGACAGCTTGTGGAATAGAGTCTTAGAGTCGCACCTTTTTGTTTTTCTCACAAAGGTCTTTGAGCAGGGCATCCAGCTCGTTCTCATCCATGTAGCCATTCCTGTCCTGGAGGAGACAAAGGAAAATGGGAATGCAGGTAAACACAGATGTTTGTCAGATGCACAGTAAATTCAGTCTCATGCCATTTTACGGCAATGCCATTTTAATTCCTATTCCACGAAATGCCTCAATGTGGCACTTTCTGCGATAAAAGAATGAGAGAAAGCAGGCATGCTGCTTACTATAGGCTACAAACAAACAAACGGGGTTAAAAAGTGAATTCTTCAGTCTCGATTAAATATGCTATTGTCCACCGGTCCGAAGCGCCTGCACAGTAAGCGAGTCTTGATAATGTTAATGATGTGGAACTGCTTGCGTTATGCATCTTAGAGAGGGTATCATTCATCATGCACTGTCACTATCAACCCAATGCAGTCTTGTGACTCTTTCCCACTTTCATCAGAATGACAGGTAGAGAGCTTAATGGGGGGCAAAATTCATCAGCAAACAATATATGGCCAAACCAGATGTGTGCCGAATATGTCAACAGCATGCCAGCCTGCTCTGAGACACCTCATGGCTCTGCTAATGAGTACGTGCTGCCTTCTTTTATGCCAAATCTCCTCTCTGGGTATTCAGATATCCCAGCAATCTACATTGTGTGTGTGAGGAGAGGGGAGAGTGTGCAACCTGAAGCTGACAATCAATAAGGATCAGAGGTGCTGTCATCAGTAGCACAGAATTCGCCCTATTCAGGGACACACTAATACATTGTGGTGAAGCCAGAGCCAAGAACTCCAATAGTGCTGGAGGTGATATCCAGACAGGACACACTCTATGCATACTAATAACTGCTACCTTAAGGATCCAAGAATAGACTCACATCTTGAGAATGTCTCACTAATACGTGTACTTGTATTTATGTTTAAAATGCATGCTGTAAATAGGCCATAGAAATTTTCGTGTACGGTGCACGGCATTATTTTCTATAATCCTGCGCATGATCACACACCAAGATGTATAATATTGTGCAAGTAGTTACCTTGTCATATAACTCAAAAATCTTGTTGAAGTCTTTCCTGGCCATTTTTACTCCCTGTAGGAAAAATCAGTGGAACATCAGTGCTGTTAAATCTAATCCGAATAATTACAATATATCAAAGCACATTCATCCTTCGTGACGTCTAACCTGAAATTTCAGTAGAAAGTTCTCTTGGTCTGGTAGTAGCCTGTTGTTATAAAGTTGATGCTATTAGACACGCTGAAATAGAATTCAATCATACAAACAACCAAAAGTTTCTGTTTTTGCTTCTTACCTTGCCATTTCTGCCAGACATAATTTCCCATCATTATTCAAATCGAAAATTTTAAGCTGCACGAAAGAGAGGGAAAAAAAGAAGAAGCAATATTTCAATAGCGTATTAGGGAAGCTTTAATGAAACAAATCACCGATGTGATTATTTGTGGTTTTTCAAACCGTGGTTGAAGTGTATTCCTCTAATTTCTTTTCATCGAATGGTTTCTTTGCTCTCTGAAGCAGGTCTCTCAAAAAATTCTGAAATGGTAGTGACAACGAGTTCTCATTAAGATTCGCTGAACAAGATCAGCATTAGTTTGAGCAGCCATTCAACAGCGTTAGTTTTGTGTTACTCTCACGCTAAGTGTCACTATCCTGCTATCTCCAAACGTATAGCCTCCAGTCTGCAGGTTTCCTCCTGACCTTTTCTTCTGGAGAAATGAACCTTTAAACACATAATTTACTACCTCATCAACTGGAACTGCATCTATATCTCTGACTTGGTAATTCAGTTCTCGCTCTTTCGCTCGGCTATGTAACCTTATTGGTTGATATTTATGGGTGAGTGGAAGCGGTACAGCCTCTCACAAGCTGTTCATGCACATCTCTACTAATAGCATTAAGACGCCCACCGACACAAAGTATTATTGTCCACAGAAAAGGCCAGCACTTGACACAACGCTAACATTTCACTTGGCTGTAACTGACCAAGTCATAAATCAAAGTTTTCCATCTAAAGCCGCCTGTCTTATGTAATCGAAAAAGGTTAGCAGTGTTTCTGAGCGACAAATCAATACAGGATCTGTGTCGTGAGAGTAGGCAGGTAGTTTTTGGGATATTGTCCTGAAGGGTGATATTTCAGTTACACGTGGCAGCTGGAATATAAAGCTGAGGAAATATCTTTACATACTGCAATATGAAAAGCCCCGAGGTGCACTCTGTGGCAGAGGTGGATTGTGGATGATTATTAAACTCGTACCTCTTAGCTCAGGACACCATTTCTTCTTACCTTAAGCTCGTCAGCTTCGATGTAGCCACTGTGATCAGCATCATAATTCCTCCAGGCCTGTTAGATAGAGACAAGCCTTGGTCTGCATTCAGTGAACTGAACAAGCAAAACTATATAGAAGAAAACTACTTCTAGAGTTTTGCAATATTTTAGGTTAGGTTTTATCGTAATTTGGCAGCGTATAGGTATGAGCAACGCTGTGGCGAACTATTACGCAGGCCACATGTATTTGCATCTAGCATTAAAACCTTCCTCACATTAGATTTGGCTCAAAAGTGGACAGTATTTGTTGCTTTGTTTCCATTTGACGATATGTTGCACTTTATTTGGTTCTGCTGTGTTAAGTGTCATGAACACAAGAATGCTTTGCTTATGTTATTTTAATTTCAAATGTTTTTTTTTAAATGTGCTTTTTAAAATAATGCTTACTTTGAGTTTTTCACAAATATTGCATTCTGAACATAACATATTTCATAAGCAACATAAGCTAGTTGTTTCTCTTCCTGTCCAAGAGTACCTCCATAAATTCTGTACAGGACCTCAGTTGTTGACGGAAATATAGCAAGAAATTTTCTTCTGTGGGTAGTATTTGTACCAACTGCAATACAGATATATATTAGTTAACAAGCATTAGAAAAAAAAAAGTCCATTACAATGCATGTATGCCGGTGGTTGTTTCAATTCTTTGATTAGATCATTGTGACAGAAAAAAGTGAATAAAATCTAGTCTATCACAGGACATCATCTCAGATATAAAACACCTGAAAGAAATTGTAGCTCTTGTCCAGTGACCTCTTGTAGCCATTGTCAACGGCAGTGAGCTTTTACTTAGAAAGCTTTTACAGCTCTCTGTGGCCTTTGGTTGAAATTGCCAATTTAACCAGACAGTGTCTAGACTGTGAATTATAATTTATTGGTCAAGTGCAGGCTTGTGCACTCCAGCTGTCCCCTTACGTGGGCATTCGTGTGTCGAAAGGTTTGGAGAAATGAAATCTCAGACAATTTAATTACCTGAAAAAGTGGTCTCAGTTCGCATTTATCTGATTTAGGTGTTCAGGTTTCCTTAGCCTGAGCTAACCACTAGGCATGAGCCATTTGTTAGGAGCCAAAGCTTTACTGGGTCAAAAAGATATACAAGTTACAACATACGAGAAGGAAGTAATTCCGCTTCTATATTACAGTTAAAACCCATTATGCTTTACCTCAATTATATCTACTCTTCCATCAGTATTCTTCTCATATTCTTGTACAAAAGCCCTCATTTGATCTGTTAGTTCCTGAAAAATACACATAATGAGAAAGAAAGATATTAGTCACTATAATAAAACAAAATTCTGAGAAAATGTAACCTTCAAACCGTTCTATTATAGTGGTATCTGGATCCTGTTGTTCAGTTTGAATGTGAGGTATTCAGGCCTTCACCTCCCACAGAACACACACACACACACATGTCAAACATTAACTATATTATTTGTGTGTGACACTTTTCGGTGAGGAGATAAGTGATAACAAGAACTAACTTGTTTCGCAGATGTTCCACAAAATGAAATTTAATATACACAGATAAAAATGTATGATGTGTAGTATAAGCAAACTACTTTTGTATAAAAGGAAAAAAACCTTTTGGACTATGCTGACAAAGCAAACCTAAAATGTCAATCTTTGTGTGAATTTTTGTATCTCCGGTCTCATCTTAACGAAAAAGTGCATGTCTTAGTATAAATTAGAACAGTACAGCGATTGCACAGGAAATTTATCTTTAATCTTCACCTGAAAATTCATGCTTCACAAGATATGTATTGTAAGAGAGAGAGGAATGTCACTGTCATGACATAATGTAAAAATAAAGTTGGAGAAATGTTGTTTTTTTTTATCAGCAGGTGTTTACATATCAGCCATCACTGTTTGCATGAATCAATTTTTATGCTGCCTCATCTTGAACAAATTGGACTTTGAGTGCCCGTGTTTGATATAAGCAGATTCAATCTGAATGTACATAACCAATTAAACAGGAATGCAATATTCATAAGATCCAATGTTAATGTTTCATCATCTCCCACTACATTACTGTACTACTGAGCATTACGCACTGAACTGAGCATACTAATGATTCTGTCTCTGCCTTGTCTGTCCTGTGGTAATGTAAGTTGTAAATGATCAGCTAATCACCAGTTAAATAGTTACAGAATGTGTTATTCTATTTCCATGAAAAAAAAAAATTAAAGCAGAAATCCCTCAAAATTCAGATGGAAACATGCAAAATGGCAAACCTATATCCCAACTCGCATACAATTCTTGTCTTTAAATTAATATATAAATTCAACAATGACATCTGCATTTGCTACTTGGCATATTAATACTAATATTTCTATTACAGAGTGAATTGGGTGCTTTACATATGGTTAAATAATCATTTCAAACTGGGAAATGAATATGAATTTCTCGATGCATGAATATATATAATGCTAACATGCACTGAATTAAAAATGTCAAATTCATTAAAATTCTGTTTATCTTATTTGCATCTGCACTCTATTACTCACAATAAAATCAAGCATGGTAACACACAGAACAAGAGAAAAGATACTGTACATGGTCAACCCCCCCAATGTAAAAGAGATCAAGGGGACAATGTGGCCTGTTTCAAATATTTGCTCAGTGGTTCTGCACTGACTTTATTAGCTGTTGAATGCAATAAACTTGCTAATTCATCATATATGTTGCCACAGGCAATTTACTGTAAGCTAAATTACCATTAGTACCAATAACGAGCTAGCTAACTAGGTATCACAAATCATAGTTGTCAATCAGGGGAGAGCCAAAGATTAAGTGACTGAGAGGGTTATATTATATTATATTATATTATATTATATTATATTATATTATATTATATTATATTATATTATATTATATTATATT
>JAOVYU010000056.1:15620184-15636389 GCA_025674565.1 Synodontis membranacea | reverse complement strand
ATATAAAGAAGAATTGCCATGCTTGAGAAATACTGGGTTATAGGTTTTTTAATGCAAATATAATATAATATAATATACATTTACTAAAAAGGGAATTGTTGTGCTCGTTTATATATGTAATGTATAATGTACTATATATCAAATTACAGTAAACCATGTTGACGTTCAAAATCAGTTAATGTTCTGTATGCCAGAGTATGAATTATTTTTTTTCACATTTCCACCCTTCCACGCAACTAGATGATAAGTAACAGTAGGATATTTCATTCTTTTTCTTTTCTTTTTTTTTTTTTTTGGACAGGTCACATTTTTTCACTCTTGACAAGCATGTCTTAGATTGGATGCTTTTTGTACAGAAGGAGATTAGAATAGAGAATTAAATTTTTTACTAATTTAGTTACATTTTAATCAATTAATTTAACAACAACAACAACAGCAATAATAATAATAATAATAATAATAATAATAATAATAATAATAATAAAATATGATAATAATATTAACAACAAGAAGAAGAAAGTTAGAATAATAGAGAATAATAAAGTAATGCAGTTGCTCTTTTCTGAAGGAGGAAACGGCGTTCAGGAGACGCATCGCAGTGCTCTCTCTCTCTCTCTCTCTCTCTCCGTTTCCATGATGTGCTCCCCCCCCCTTCCCTCCCTCCATCACCACTCCCTCCATCCGCACTGCTCTCATCCCTAACTCCATATCAGGCGCGCACACGGCGCGCGGGCGCGCTTTCGGCTCGGCGCATCTTCATCTGCGCAGTCCTGCCATGTTGCTCGGTCCTCATCCTCTCTGTTTACACTGGACATCATGGTAAGCCACTAAGGGATGCTGGGAAAGGATATCGTTTTGTGTCAGTATACAACCTGTGAACTGTCAGATCCTGATCGCTTTACAGCAAACGCTGTTTAGATCTTGTTTATGATATATTGACCCGAGTTAAATTGTAATCTCAGTTTAGTTGGCAGTCTTTTGATTTGGTGTAGGAGCTCTTGTAAAGGATGCCAGCAAGGACAGATGGTCGCTTCTGTTATAAAACGTTTATTATAAGCAAGTGTAATTAACCTGGTATTCTTGTTTTGTTTTTTTTTCCGTAATAAAAACAGTGCTGCTGTGTTGGTTACTAATAACAACAGAAACCTCATATAACCCTCATGTGACTGGATGCGAGAGCAAACAAGGAAATGAAGGGAGAAAATTGTCCTTTTCATTTGGCTTTTCATCCTAACTATTCTGGTGGTAGGATCATTCGGGTGTGGCGTTGTTTGTATAATCCTTAACACCTCGGTTTGTTTTAGATAGACTTCATATCTATCAAAAACTCACTAAAGGAATAATCCAGAGAGTTCACAGTTCAGTATGACGGAAAGATGGCAAACATTTATTTGCCAAGATGCCAGATGGCTGGGTCACTGTAGCCAAGGCTCAGTGTATTAGTTTTGTAGGCTTTGGGTTTAAAAAAAAAAATCACAGTTTTACAAAACAATCAAAGATTACCTATCCATAGACTCAAACTCCTTATTAAGCTTTGTGTGTGTTTAAAAAATTATAATAAAAATAATCTGCCTATCATGCTTCAGGAGATGTGAGATATTTCTGGTGTGAACTGTTTTAAATCAGTGTGTCTATTTTTGAGGCTTTAAAGAAATCAGCACAGTGAACTGATCAACAGGACCAAACCCTGTGCAGAAACTGCATCGGCATAATGAACTTTGCACCCCTCCTTTCATTCTATCTGATCCTGCACAAAATAAGAGGTATGAATTTTGTATTTTGCATTTACACTGTGGCTCCAGCAGTGGCGACGAGCCAGAGCACAATTTTTTTTACATTTATTTATTTATTTTTTTTTAATTCAGTAGGAGGTTTTTGACTCTGACATTTTTGTATTGAGAGCACATCGATTAATTACAGTGTTTCTCATCTCATTACTCTTTTGGTGGTTTACTCCACATAACTGATCTTTGAAAATGAAATTGAGCTACATTTAGGGATTCCTTTGTTCGAAAATGCTCAGTTATATGTGTTTTCAATAATTCATGGCAGTTTTGTAAAATTGATGCAGCCATCTGGTAAGAGTTATGAGTCACCTGGGTAAGTGTTGCATAATCACCACTCACCATCAGCTAGCATTGCCTTTACATTTATAGTTCTGTATGATGGATCCCCTATCCCTTTTTTCTACTCTTTTTATTCCTAAGTTGCTGGTAGCATATTTATGAAATATGGCAATATTTAAATGCTGAAAAATGAGGTTAAATGTTCCTTAGTGCAGGACTGAGGACATACATCAACCTGTAAACCTTTCTTGTGCTGTAGATGTGTTAGCAGGGCAGTGTTGGCAGGGGCCAACGTATTCTGAGATGGTAGTGTCTCCCGATCTGAGGAGCAGCAGCATCTTGAGGGTTCCTGAGGTGTTGACTCTGGCCCAGTGTGTAGGTGCCTGCTGTGATCTTCCAGGCTGTGACCTTGCATGGTTCTTTGAGAGACGGTGCTACATCCTCAGCTGCCAGCAAAAAGAAAACTGCCAGCCCAAAAAGAGGCCTGGGACAGACTCAAGGTTGGCCTTCATACAGCGTCGACCCCCACAGACCATGGTCCTGCAGTCCCTGGTACGGAGCGAGCCTTATGCCAGCCAGTGGCGTCCCTTGCCCAGACACAGGGGACCAGAGAACCCCCTGAAGGACCTGGCTTTGCTGGAGGACATTCAAGATTTGGACAACAACAATGCAATTGAGTATGATGAGAGTTACAGGACTGTGGACGATGACATCAGTGAAGAGAGGACTGCCTCAAAGGTGGAACAGGAGGCGAGTCAAAGTCTACTTGACTGGCCTCTTGAGGAAAGAGATGGATTTAACTTCTCAAAGACAGAGGGTGACAAAATAAAACTTTCTGTAATGGAGAACACTGAGGGCGGCCAAGTAACTCCTAGCTCCTCTCGAGCAGTGGCAGATGGAAGTAGTACACCTCCCAGTCCAGCAGAGCCTTCATCATTGAGTTTGCCTACTGTAAAGGTATGTGTTACTGTGCCATTTATAAATGAACACTGACAAACTCTTGTTGGCTCCTGAATGTGAATTGGGTTGACTGTCATTATAAACAATACATCATATTCTGTAAACAGTAGAATATCTGACCAAACGAATACACCATACACACCAAATGCTTTGCCATTATAGCCATAAGAATCTCTTTATCCTAGGTTGTTCATATTGCTGATTTTACTGTTAAAATATCAATATCAAAACAAATTGTGTGTAATTTGGAAAATGACACTGTGCTGAGCTACTGGAGAATTAGAAGAATGACATGAGTTGATTTGATTAGGTATAATCTAATCCAATCTCTTGATAATTCTGTCACAGCTTGTTAGGAACCTTTGGTAGAAGCCATGATACAGCACCTTTGAAGCAAGTTGAGGGTTAAAGGTGTTGCTCAAGGGCCCAACAGTGGCAGCTGGGCAGTGCATGGATTCAAACTCAATTGATATCTCAGAGCCTTAACTACTACAGGATTTAAATTTTAAATGTTTATTTAAAAAGATAAAAGTAAGTTTATATACAGGTATAATACTTACATTTGGGTTGTACCATAATGGGAATGTAGCTTTCAAGAAAGAGAGTTGGATAAGGACATAGAGCCTTGGAGAGTTGGATTTAAACAATTGTGATAGGTTCTTGTGTATGTGCTGACTCTGCAATGCTGTCTTTTTTGTTTTTGTAATGTAATGGTAATGGTAGTAAAAAGTCAGTAAGAAAGATGAGTACTGTGCTTAGGGTCGATTAATTAAATAACCACACTCTGTTGAAGATCACTTATCGGAAGTCTTGTGTGGCTGAATCTGACAGTTTAATGAAACCTTTTTTCAGGATGAGGAAGATCAATTTAACGTCTCCTTCACGGGTTTGGACACAACAGACATTCCACAGGTGATAAGTGCAGACCTGTCCAAACTGAGTCCAATTAGCAGCTCTCTTGCATCTCCACCTAACATGGGATCCACAACCCCCAGCACCTCTTTACTTCCAGGTACACTTACACAGCAAAGATGTCACGTGTTTTTTTCTGCAGTTCCAAAGAATGGCTAGTATTCTATTTCACACATAAATTCAGCTTCTGTACGTAGGGTTGAGTAATTAAATAATTCAGATTAATTAATTAATTAATTAATTAAGTAAGTAAGTAAGTAAGTAAGTAAGTAAGTAATTAAATAATTCAGCTTCTGAATTTATGTCCAAACACACATCAGTCTTCTCATTGCTTCTGTGTTTAGTGTTGAGCTTTAATTCAGAGCTAAAAAGTAAAAATCTAATAGAAATAGAAAGTGATAAGAATAACTGAAAATGCTCTCTTGCAAACAATGGACATATTGGAGCTGAGTACTTCTTGTACTTTTGTTCATCTTTGTTTTTATATTAGTATTAAATAGTTAATTAGTAGTATTATTCATGACATTTGTTACAGCCTTGGTACAGGCTATAGTTTGTTCTGGACATATAGCTCACCCATCAAGCCAAATCATTTTAGGAGGGTGGAATTTTTTAATCCCATATTTTCCAATATTTTCCTTCTAGTTAGCTCTCTCCCCATGACACAAAAGCAATGAATGAGACACATGAATCCAACTGCCACATCTTTTTGAACTTCTGCTTGTGCTACATCACGTGGCAGCTGCACACACTCAGAAGAAATAAATACCTCCACAGGTTGTTGTCATTTTGTTGGAGGAGAAAGGAGAGAATCTAATGCCATGCCTTTCATCCAGAGAGTGCAGCCTCTATTGGCCTCCCAGCCATGAATGACTGCAGCTTTGCCAATATTCCTAAGAAAGAAATGCTTCGCTAACTGGGTCATTTCCTTCCATAATCATGCAAATTGATCGAAATGTGTAGTTTGTCCTGCTGTGTGATGTATTGCTCTTACTATTGTTCTTGATGTAAAACAGCTTTTGGTCTGCCATTTAGGTTATGTAAGACTTAACCTTAAATAAAAGACTATTTCTAGCACGTTCATAAAAAGAATAATACACATGAATTTATTTTAATTAGTTTATTTACATAATATAATATTTACTCTTTTTTTTTTTTTTTTTTTACCACATATTTTATGTATTAGGTACGTTGAGCTGGCTTTGAGACTAAGAATTTCAATACCGGTAATGATGCTTGCATCAGAGATGGGAAGTAACGAAGTACAAATACTTTGTTACAGTACTTAAGTAGAATTTTTGGGTATCTGTACTTTACTTCACTACCTTTTTTGTGGCTACTTTCTACTTTTACTTCTTACATTTTAGCATGAGTAGGCTATCTGTACTTTCGACTTCTTACATTTTCAATTTAGGGTCGTTACATTTCACCCCCCCCGTCCGTCCATCCATCCATGCAGCTGCTCCAGGAATAATATTTGCGCCGATCACCACCCCTGATCTTTTTACTGTAATTTTTACTTTCAGTTGAGTAAAAAGTTTAGTCAATACTTCAACTTTTACTAGAGTATTTTTAAACCAAGGTATCTATACTTTTACTTGAGTAAAGAATGTGTGTACTTTTGACACCTCTGGCTTGCATCTATACAACAATCGACTTGAAACATAAACTTGGAACTATAGCCATCATATGTGGTTATAAATGTTTTATCAATAACATCAATACTTTATCTTTCAGTAGAGGCCCTGGTCGTGTCTATTGGAGATGTTGGTGATATAACGCTGCCTGAGAACGCTGTTGAACTCACTGCCTCAGTCGATCCACAGACTGAAACTGGTATACTGAAATTCGTATCTTGTCCAAGCAGGAATCTGAGATAAACTGCTGTGTTTAATGACCCATTGTGTTTGATTAGAAATATGAAACACAATCACTTGTTCTTGTGTTTATTGTTAGAGAACCCTTATACATATGAATGGAGTTTTGTCAGTGCACCAATTGGACATCCAGGAGTGATGGAGGGAAAACACAACAGGACTGTAAAAGTCTCTGAGGTAAGGCTGTACGGTATAATAGAGATTGAGGATTTTGGTACAAACTGGTACTTTGGTACTTAACATATTAAATGGCACTCTTGACTCTTACTGTTGTACTTTAATACATTTTCTGCATGATGTAGCTGTTTACAGGTGTGTATGTCATCAAAATAAGTGTGACAGGGAAGCAGGCCTATGGGGAAAGTGCTGTAAACTTCACAGTGCATCCTGGTAAACACCTCTCTGTCTTGAGCGTATTTTGTCATGCACTTAATATCATTTGAGCGACTGTCAACATCAGATCCATACTGCTAAATTCCTTTTGTGTTTACAGAGGTTAGCCTGAATATGCCACCTAAATCAGTTGTCCTGCCCAAACACCAAAATGTATCTTCATCTGTTGATACCCTCGTGTTCATTAACGGCAGCCGTACGTTCTTCTCTCTTAATTTAATCCATTGCTAAATACTTAGAAAATAATGTTATGTTGATAGTGTTTTATTCTTCTGTCCCTTGTTAGAAAGTTCTGATGATTCAGGTATAGTCAGTTACATGTGGGAACAGGTGGATGGACCATTGTGGAACAGTGATGGTCCTTTGAACACTCCTGTGCTCACACTGAAGAACATCTCTCCTGGAGACTACACATTCAGGTGCAAGACTCACATTCTAAAAAGCACAAAATCCATCCATACCAACTCTGTCTTAGATTACACTGGGCACTCTAGAGAACAATATGCTGCATTAAAAAAAAAAAAAAAAAAGACACGAGAATGAGCATGGTGTTTTTTTAATTTATGTATTAACTTCACATTCTGTACTCCAACACGAGCAAGAAAATATCTCCTCAGGTTGTTCGTTATTTGGTCAGACCAGTTTTTAGTCCCCTATTTGCCCCTGATAGCTATAAACAGTGACTCACTCTCTTGTAAATGATACATCTAGGCTTAATTTGTACTGCCCTGATTAGCTTAAAGGCCCCTAGTGCCCTGTCCTTATATTTATGTCGTCCTGGTTCAGGCTGATGGTGGTGGATTCTGAGGGACTCAGTGACTCCGCCACTGCTACAGTGAGAGTCGGCAGTCCTAAAGACGAGCCTCCAGTAGCTATAGCAGGCAATGACCAGGTCATCAGGCTTCCTGTGGATCACCTGACTTTGTGGGCCAATCAGAGCACAGATGATCATGCCATCAGCAGTTTTCTGTGGAGCCTTCATCCCAGCAGCCCAACCAAATCAGCAACGATACTGGTGAAAAATTATAAACTTAACGTGTATAGCGCCTTCCCTGTTTAAACCCATCGCCATTAATTTACATTAGTTTAACAATAATGGTTTATATTAATACAAGAAAATCGGAATTAAGATTTGTGGTCTGATACTTAGTAGCAAACGTCGCAACAACAAAAAAAAGGCATGCAATATAATAAAAAAGCAACAAAGAAACTGATTAATGTACTGTAGGAAAAAAAACATTGCCGCTAAAGAGGTGGAAATTGTAGATTCACATGGTTAACTCTTTCCGGCTTTGTCTCAGGGTGACAGCTCTCCGGCTCTGCAGCTTTCTGATCTCCAGGAGGGTCAGTACACTTTCCAGCTCACTGTCACTGACTCCAGCGGTCAACAGGATTCAGACACAGTCTCAGTCACTGTCCTTGCTGGTAAATACTGCAACTGACGTTAAAGTTTCCGTTATGGCCCATCAAATTATATTAATAATTTTAACATCAGAACAGCACACAGTCCAGATCTGTATTGGTTCTCAGACAACAGAGCTCCTGTAGCTGTGGCAGGCCCTGACAGAGAACTGATTCTTCCAGTGAGCAGCATCACCCTGAATGGCAGCGACAGCACTGATGACCAAGTTATCACCAGCTACCAGTGGGAAATCCTTAGGTGCAGCCAGTCTTAATTTCATTATGCTAAAGCATACTGGCATATTTTTCCGGGTTTTTTCGCAGTCCGGCGCACAGTACATGTTTACATGTACAGTCTGCATATGAGTATTGGGGGAAAAAAATGCTAACATACAGGAACATAAAATGAAGAAATTAGTGTCGGGTTTATATGTTAGGAAAATCCATGTGCTTCTATCCGAATGAAATATACAACAGTTCACATATCATTCAAATCTACATATATTTTATGCATGTTTCAATGCATTAATTAGATCAAAAAGGATTTGTCTTGCATAATAATACAATTTTTTTTACTTGAAGCGGTCCTCTTGGATCAGAGATAAAGGATGCCAGCACAGCAGTTGCACGGGTGTCAGGAGTGCGAGCTGGGAGTTACAGGTTTAAGCTGACGGTGCAGGATGAGCAGGGAGCATCTGACAGCACTGTTCTCACAGTTACAGTCAAAGAAGGTGAGAGGAGTTCTGCAGATGTGCATAAATATTCATATACAGCATCCTCTATCATATCACTAGGTTTGTTCAGGAGTGGGTTATTCTATGGGCAAGTGTTGTGTTCTATTTTTGTAGTGGATGTTTACTACGGTCAACAAAATCATTTAAATGCATCTTGGTTTGATTGGCATCGGCTATAACGCTAACTGGACTTTTATAAATGAACTGTTTGATTTTATTACAATATGTATATTTTTGTGTCATTCCATTGCTCTTAGTACTCTTCATCACATACATACATATAATTAATCATTCATTTCATTCTTTACTTGTTTGCACGTACATATAACAGTAAGTGTTCCCCACAGCTGAAAACATGCCTCTCACTGCCCATGCAAGTGGTAGCCACACACTGGCCTTACCCAATAACTCTCTGGTGCTGAGAGGCTCTGTGACTAACTGTGGCTCCACTAACGTGTCCTACCTGTGGGTCAGAGATGAGCAGAGTCCAGCTGCTGGGGTGAGTGGAATTCTGAATATCTGACCTCCCGCATAGCACTGCCTTCATTCTCTGATGCACTGTCTGTCTCTGTCATCCTCTGACTCTTTCTCTCTGCAGGACATTCTCTTTGGTTCAGACCATGAGGCCTCTTTGTACCTGGCCAACCTTGTAGAGGGCACTTACCTGTTCCAGCTGCGAGTCGGTGATGGTGAGGGTCGCTCCAGCACCGCAATGGCCACAGTGGAAGTCCGTCCCGGTAGGGTAATTTTTATCTGCCATGTCTGTAAAGAAGCCAGTGTTAAGCAGCTCAGCCTGGGACAGTGTTACTGGCATTGCGAGCTATTAGCTGCTATAAGGCTTAGTACGCTGACAATATGGACATTTTTTCATGAAATACTATACAGTCTGTGGTCATTTTACCCAAAACACACGTGCAATTATCATTTATCAATTATCAATTACTTCTGCAATTATCCAACCAACCAATCATCTCCTGGTCTTATGCCACTCTTTAACTGTCCGTTTTCTGTGAGCTAGTGAACACTTGAGGTTCAGATTCCTGTTCTTGTTGACAGAAGTGAAACCCCATATGGTCTTCTGCTGTTGTGTGTTCTGTGATGCTTTTCTGCTCACCACTGTTGCAACGAGTGGCTATTTGACTTCCTGTCAGCTTGAACCAGTCTGGCCATTCTCCTAAACATCTCTCATCAGCAAGAGCTGCCACTCGTTAGGTGTTTTTTTTTTGGGGGGGGGGGGGGGTTTGCATCATTCTGGGTAAACACAAGAAGCTGTTGTGCATTAGAATCCACAAAATAATTAGTAGACAACCTGCTATAACTAATCCATGGACAAAGTCTCTTTATGCATTTCATTGCTGTCTCGTAATTGGCTGATTGGATAATTGCACAAATGGGTAAGGTAGAGGTGTTCCTATTAAAGTGACTGGCAAAGCGTTTATTTAAACCGAATTCAATTAAAAAAAATGTAAAAAAAAAAAAAAGAAAAAAAAAAAAAGCTAATATTATGAGAGTTAACAGTGTGTATAAAGCGTATATGTCTATTTGTGTGTAGATGTGCGTGAGCGGGGGGAGGTAGAGTTGGAGCTGCAGGTGCCCTTAGCTCAGATCAGTCAGCAGCAGAAGTCGTCAGTGGTGAGGCAACTGGCTGCGCTGCTACATGTCATGGATGGAGATATCACTATGAAGGGCCTGCATGGCCAGTCTGATATCAGGTACAGTGAGCCAACGCTGTTCATATTTGCTTTAAAGGTTATGTTGTTTTGTACATATTTATCTGACTGTTGTCCAGTGCCATAGTGGTGTGTTTAGTGTAACTTGTGTTTCCAACATGAGAGGGTGAACATAAGGGGGGGCTTGCAATTTCAGTGATCGGTGTAAGAACAGGGTTGCTTGGCAACTGGAAAACAGGGCAATGAGTCAAACCTGTCAGAAATTTTTAGCATTTTAGCATTTCACTCAAAAATGCCTTGGAAGATATACTGTCGTTACAGTTGTCATCAGCTACAGAGTAAAAAAAGTAGTGGACCACTCGTGTTTTACAAGAGAACATGTAAAAACTTAGTAAACATGATTACACAGCATACAAACATGAACATCTTTAACTCAGAATTTTGAAATCACCTGAATGTGTGTGTGCACGTGTGTGTGTGTGAACAGCACCGTTTTTAGGTTCTCGGTACAGGGTTCTGATGGGACGATTCCTGGCCCAAAATTGGCCCGTCTCCTGAGGTATCAGCTTCTGAAGGAGAAAAAAGATTATCTGCTCTTCAAAGTCCTCAGAGTGGACACATTCAGTGAGTGGCACAGAGCAACACATTTCCTCCTGTATAACACTTTCACACCCCAATCTAGTCACATCCATACACTTTTTTTCCCCCTCACTGTTATTTACTGTGGTAAACCTGTGCAGTGTGTTTGCTGCTCTGTTCTGGTCATGGTCACTGTGACCCTGTGACTCGAAGTTGTTCCTGTGATCCTCTGTGGATGGAGAACCCCTTTAGACACTTCCTTGATGATGAAAGCAACTGTGGTGAGGAAGTCCCGTGATTCACTTCAGATAAACTTCAAAGATGCTTCATTAATGACTAGGAAGCAAAAGAAAAAAAAAACGAGTAACGTGAATGAAATCTGACAGTAGTGAGATGTGGCTTCAGATATTCTTGGTCTGGTTCTTTTCCAGATTGGAGTGTCCTGTATGTCACAGTCTGCTGCGTGGTGGTGATTATTTTTCTGGTGTCTTCAAGCTGGGCCTGGTGTAAAAGGTAATTCCGACCACATTCCTCCCCATTGTCACGTTTGACACGTCGATAAAGGTTTTGCACAGAAAATGTAGATTTTTTTTTGTTGTTTTTTAATTACAGACGTATCATTTTGTGAAGTAAGTCATATCTGTTGTTGTTTTGGCACGACCAGGAGCAGACGTACAAAAGTAAGAAAGAAAACCAAGTACACAATACTGGACAATATGGATGAACAGGAGAGAATGGAATTACGGCCGAAATACAGTACGTCACTACGTTTGGAGTTGGTTATTTACATTGAAATACAGAGCTATTTCTTTTAACGCATTGGTCTTTGTTCAGACATCAAACACAGGAGCACAGAGCACAACTCCAGCCTGATGATGTCGGAGTCTGAGATCGATAGTGAGCAGGACACTATCTTCAGTTACGAGAGGACGGACCGGGCCAGAAACCGAGCTAACGGCGCCACGATGAATGGAGACACGTACAGCCTGCGGCCCGTGGAGGGATGAGACTTTCATTTTCTCAGAAGGAAACCGCATTGCACCGAGATGCTTTAATTTCCGACCGGGAAATCTTTACAAGTTACAGAGACTGGCTGAATATTTTGACAGTTTCTAAAGAGCACAGACGCTTGAATGTAAATAGTCTTTGTCATTATGCAGAGCCTATTCTTTCCTGGTTGCAGGTAAATCCTTATTTCACTCCTAACAAATTTAATAACAGCTAAAGCGGAAACACCAACAGCAACAAGTTATTTTTTTTAAGGTATTTGATTGCATGGATTGGCCTAAAAAAAAAAAAAAAAAAAAAAAGCATCATTCTGCTGTCACACTGATCAAACTCAAAGAAAGTTACTTTAATTGAATATACCAGGAAATTTTATTTGGTTTTAGAGCAAAACAAGAACCTAAGCAGCGCATATCACACACTGAATACCGTTTATGAGGAAATTGCACTTTGAATGTAAAGGTAACTGGTTGGTGGTGATGGTGACCATCACTAGACTGATACTGTTCTTAATGATGTTGGATATGAATTCAAATTCAGATATGATCGGTCAATAGAGAGATTTAGCTCTTTTGTTTAGGACTGATAATTTTGAAATAAAGTGTGCTTGCGTTTACCAACAAGCTGTCACTGTGTTGTAAGCAACTACTTCTGGACCTACAAAACAAACACACAGGAATCCCTGTTTAAATCTCCTCCTTTTATTTTATATTAATTTCCACTCTATATGTCAGAAGATGCTAGACAAGGAGTTGCCAGAATTCCTCAAACAGGAATGTTTTTTTAATTGCAGCATTGTTCATGTTTCAGGGGATGCCATTAAATATATTTATTTGAAGTATAACTAAAAATTATCTGATTTGGACTGTGATGAAAGCTGTAGCTGATCTAAATATAGAAACCTAATACATTTGAGCTAAACACAACTTCATTACAAAATGTGGTTTATATCAAGCCTTTGCTTGTCATGGCAGCAAGCAGAGTAAAGTTCATAGTGCTCCATCAGGAGTCTTAAAAAAAGAAGTGGTGGTTCATTTGCATATATTGTTTTTTGGTTTGCAGTCTGACTGGCATTTTTTTTTTTTTTTGCCTTAAGATTACTTTTGTGACAAATGATTTTGAGTCACAGGAATCAAACACAATTCTTAATTTATTGAAATAGACGTTTTTAATTAATACAGCAAATTACATTTAGTCAGGGACAAAAATTATTCAGATATTAAAAACAAAAATTAGCAAAAAAAAAAAAATTTTAAATAAAAAAAAATAATAAACAGTTCACAGATCCATGGCACTTTTTACGTATATCTGAGAACACAATTTTTCCCAGAACCTATACAGTGGGGGCAATAGTTATTTGATCCCCTGCTGAATTTGTAAGTTTGTTGCAAAGAAATGAACAGTCTCTAATTTGTATAGTAGTTTCAATTTAATGAAGACAGACAGAATATCAAATAAAAATCCGGATACTTATCCGACTCAATGAAATGCAAATCAATTTATAACTTTTATGCAGTGTGTTGTTTCTAGATATTTGGTTGATATTATGTCTGTCTCCCTTAATAAGAAACTACCATAAAATTAGAGACTGTTCATTTCTTTGTGGGCAAACTTACAAAATCAGCAGGGCATCAAATAATTATTTCTCCCACTGAATATTATATTTTTCCATTAGTCTATCACTTGTTAGTCTTTTTTTAATTGACGGTAGTAAACATTTTTACAAAAATAAAGTTCTTAATACAACAATAATTCACAATACTATTAGAAATACAACTGCAGCAACACCGTTTACTCATAGAATATTAGGGATTCATGTTTGCTTTTTTTAATTACCCTCTTTTTCATGAATGATACACTTCCATCAGAGGGTTCAGAAAACAGGGTTCAGAATAGAGGACTGTATGTTATGCATTTAGGTACAGAACAAATTTCTCCAATCCAATGCAGTTTACTTGTTAAAAATAAGGTGGACAAAGTGAAATCAGCACCACTGATGAGGCAATAGGTATACCACATTGCACTACTATTCTTCTTCCTATTTGTTGGATATCAATAGTTAATATAATGGAATGATCATGTACACATTGGAATAACTATAATATCTCTTTTCTTCACTGGTTAAATCTTTTTTTTTTTTCTTCCATCAGAAGGGTATTTTTTTTTACTGGACATGTACCAAGCCCTGGTTTGATTCACAGTGCTCTAATTAATGTGTTTTCAGTATTGCCTTTTTGTTTTTGAAACAATTCAACAGCAGAAACACTCTTAGATATTAAGCCCACCAAAACACATGTACTTCATTTCCAGATATTCATCAATGCCATATTTAGAGCCCTCTCTGCCCAAGCCTGATTGTTTAACCCCACCAAAAGGTGCTTCTGCTGTAGAGAGAAGAGCCTCGTTCACCCCAACCATTCCCACCTCTATCTGCTCAGCCACCCGCCAGATCTGACTCAGGTCCTGAGAGTAAAAGTAGCCTGAGGAGAAAGAACTTGCTGGTTGGTAAGGGTTGTCACAATCATTAAACAAGCAAGGAAATATGGTAAAAAAAAATAATAATAATTTGTGTTTATATTCATGAAAGTCAAGATGGATTTTACTTATTAAGACAGACAAACCTGCTAATCCAACCGGCGACGCATTAGAAATGGCAAGCGCCTCCTCTTCTGTGTTGAATCTAAACAAGTACAGCATTGACATCAAGATGATGAACTTGACCATGATTTAATGCTGAATTTACAGACAATCAAACTGGGTCTACGAGGCTGTATCTAAAGCCAAACTTATGAACACTACACAGAGTCCAAAGTACAAAGTCTTAGCTCCTGTGTGCAAAAGGTTAGTTCCTGTTATCACAGGTTATTACACCTAGAAACAGTCTGTTCCTCACCAGCCTCTCTTGTTTCTCTCTTGTTTGTACAACAAAGCAAATGCAGCTTGTCATGCTGTGCAAGAAACCACAAGGCTCTTTTATTCTGGAAAATTTACTTCTGACTGCTACAAAGAGACAACAGTGGAGACTCCTTCCGTAAATGCTAAATAAATAAATATATCTTGACAAAAAGCTTCACACATTTTTTTAAACTTGTTTATGTGGCACGACTCAGTATTATGCAAACATATTATAATTTATACTGCCCATCTGCATTATATATATTAATTTATATAAGAACATTAATATAAGCCTGTGTTTTGCCTTGCAGCTGAGACTTCAGACAGGACTTCTGATATAGATAATCAATCAATGCCTGCTGATTAATCAAAATCAAGCACTCACCAGCACTTTGGTGTTAATATATATAACACGGTATAATACAAATAAAAGGTGAGGGGATGATAACTCACTTGAGAACTGGTATCAGGGGACCAAAAGTCTCCTCTCGCATACACAGCATGTCGGCTGTGACGTTAGACAGCAGTGTGGGTTGCATGAAAGATCCGTCAAGTCTCTTCCCACCTTTCAGCACTACAGCCCCTTGTGAAACAGCATCCACGACCTGATGCTCCACCTGAGAGAGGAAAAAAAAAAAAAAAACACTCTTGATGTTCCTTGAGTTCAGCTTTTGGCTCTTAGCCATTAAGGGAATGTACAGCTGCTTCTGTTTTATTTGGCTCTCGTGAACTTATAGATCTTTTATTTGCAATGTTTTTAGAATTTTCCTTTAAAAGGAAACGCTGTATTTTTCTTTGGCCACAACACTGATCCCTTTTACCTTAAGCAATCATGGACACAAAATGACTGTACACGTTGCTAACAAAAGTGCATATCAATAATTTATTTGAAGAGATGAACATATGAGCCATGTCTGTTGCATCTCCTTTATGATCAAATATTCATGCTTAATTTAAATTTTCTTTGGCTCTGGTTTGCTCATTAGGGATTTAAATCTAGATCCAGATTACTTACAGATTATTATAGCTGCTTTTTGACACTGTCCATCGTTAAAAGCTCTACATAAATAAAACTGAATTGCAGTGAATTGATTAGAATCGAGAAGATAACTCACCTGAAATGAGACTTTTTCCACATATCAAAAAACAATAAGAACAGATTTTTGTACAGTTTGAGACTCATGATGTGAAAATAAGTACCTTCTCAGCAGCACGGACATTGATGAGGGGCCCCTGTGTGGTTGTGGGATCAAACCCATGGCCCGTTTGCAGCTCTGCATCCATGGCCTTTCCCAGCTTCTCCAGAAACACATCGTGGATCCCACTCTGCACCAGGAAGCGGTTGGAGCATATGCAGGTCTATAGCACAGAGCACAGATCAGGAGTTCTGTCACTTAAAGGGTATGAAAGTAGGGAAATTTAAGCAGTATTCGAATCATTATTGTCCACTAGAGCCTTACTTGGCCTGAGTTTCTAAATTTGGAGGCCATTGCCCCAGCTACAGCTTTGTCCACATCTGCACTATCAAAGACGATGAAGGGAGCGTGTCCACCCAACTCCATTGACACCCTCTTGACGGTTTCTGCAGCATGTTTCAGCAGTATCTGCATTCAATTCAATACACATTATTGAATAACTTTATGCTACTCATTTAATTTCATGCGTCGAACAAACAGCACGTGTTGTTAAACAAGTGCAAAAATTAGTCACTGA
>JAOVYU010000056.1:15595566-15609330 GCA_025674565.1 Synodontis membranacea | reverse complement strand
TGATTGGTCATGATTTGGAAAGGCACACACCTTTCTATAATAGGTCCCATAGTTGACAGTGCATGTCAGAGCACAAACCAAGACATGAAGTACGAGGAAGTGTTTGTAGACCTCCAAGACAGCATTGTATCGAGGCACAGATCTGTATATTGTAAATTGAATTTTGTGGTAAAAGATGAATTTAGTCTTTTTGGGAATAAGACTAACATAGGATATTGTGGAAAAAGTGGAGCGCTGTGAATACTTTCCAGATGCACTTAGATGACCTTCATAATCTGGGACTGGTTGCCTCAAAAAAGACTAATGTTTGCAATGAAACTCCACTGAACTGCCTGAACTCAAAGGCAATGGCTAAAAGTTTAATGTATTTTTTATGAGATCGTTAAACCAACCATTACTAGATCAGAATACACGTCTGGACCTGTACCAGGAACTGTCCGATCCAAGCACAAACCAAGCTGCATCACCTTGTACGTGAATGGGAGGACATGAAATATTGGCTTGACTAGATCAAATATCAGCACCCGATCACATTAAATAACACTTTGATCACTTCAGAGCTTCCAAAGATGGATATATATAGTCTGACAACGGAGACAATATTTCGATATGAATCTGTTTGAATCAGTTACAGTAACTCTTACTGAATAATATAAAGATTAAAAGGGGGTGGGGATGACAAGGCAATAAAAACTTATTTCCTTGATTCAATTATAATTTTTTACGCATACATAGTGTAGATGTGTACAGTATACCTAAATGAAACCAGAAATGACAGATGTAATTTTGAATTGCACATGGCAGCATGTGGTTAATTTGTTTGGTACTGAAAATGTGTCCAGTTAAATATAAAACCAGTTTATTTAAGGTTGTTTTTTTTTTTTTGTAAAAAACAAAAAAAGGAGGGGGAGGGTGGGGGGCAAAAATAAGATATTTACATGCTAGCATTCCATCTCTGATGTGCCTTGTTAGATGAGCAGTTATTTGCCTATTCATACCAGACATACCAGACAAGAATTGTAAACGTGATCTGCAGAGAAAAATACTTAATATCATTGATCTATATTCAAAACACACCAACAAAATAAAAGACGCATAACATGAATCAAAAACATATGCAAGTATGCTCTTTCATACACACAATAAAATAGTTTTAAAGTATGGGGCAGGGAAGTCAAATTTACACTTACCTTAAATGATCAGCCATGCCAATGGCATCTTGAAATAATCATAAACTTCACTTAAACCACGCAAATATCAACCAGATCACCTACTGTTGTCCAAATAATAGACAAAAGTATCTCAAATTGCTATAAGCTGTAATGGCAGCCATTCTGTACCAAAAATCACTGGTTGTTTTTCCCCCTTTCAAATTTTACATTAGAAATTTCTCTGCTTATTTTATTTATTATTGTTAATAAATGAGATCACACAGCCCAAAAATGCTTTCGCTGTTAAACGTGATTATTTCAGCATCTGAATTAGCTTCAGACTAGCTCTTATTGTAGTGGAGAATGAAAAACACAGTAATTGGCTGATCAACTATATCTATAGTACGAGAAAAGTTGTGTAAATTTGATTTCTCTCCCTGCACCATTTCTATAATAAGAAAAGCAATAAATAACAAAAATGTCAGCAAAAAAATAAATGAAATAAAAAGAATTAGACATTTTGGGCAAAAAAGGGAGGGAAACACACTACCTGCACATTGATCAACCACAAAATTAGCATTCAAACTTTTATCTCAAAGTCAGATGC
The DNA here is from genome assembly GCA_025674565.1 of Synodontis membranacea. Taxonomy (NCBI): domain Eukaryota; kingdom Metazoa; phylum Chordata; class Actinopteri; order Siluriformes; family Mochokidae; genus Synodontis; species Synodontis membranacea. Next base: position 15,607,572 of record JAOVYU010000056.1, on the reverse strand, counting down.
TTCACTAACAGTAAAAATACATGTACATCAAAATTTAGGACAAAAAAAAAATTTCTTGGGGGGGAAAGTACATGTAAAACATTATGTACTACATAAATGTACATGTACAATACAAAAGTATCCATGTATTCTCAAATATAAAGCTATACAAAAAGGATGCACAAACATTTGATAATTTTGCAAAAAAAAAATAACAAAAAGACAAAATAATAAACAACTGTATTTATGAAAATAGGATGACTGTACACACTCTTCTGTAACTCTGCATACTGTTCTTCAAAAACAAGAATGGCGTCCTCCTGTTAGGATATTAACTAAAGAAAAAGAGAAACATGAACATCTGAAATATGTTAAAATAATCAGAAACATTAGAACGCTTCTTTAACAGAATTAGGTGAATTCCATGCTTTGTTAAACATTGTGATTTTTTTTATACAAAAAATAACAAAGATATAAAATAAAACATCAGTATGCAAAAGGAGTTATAACTACAGCACCAGGACGTCAAGCCATAAAAAAATATAACTTTCTTTGACTCACACTCTTCACTGTCTTCTTGATGAACTCTTTCCTGGCTGTCAGGTCAAAGTCTGGATAAAGGTCATAAACCTAAAAAGAAATGTACAAGTTAAATATAAATGTACGATAGGGTGTGCTATTAGCATTCTGTCACCATTCTCAAAAGTCAATGCTAAAATCACAGAAGTCAATAAAGATAATAAATGTTCTCTTAAATGACATCAAGAATTTATTTGATAATAAAATTCAGTTTTTTTTTTTTTTTTGATTTTCTTAGATTTTCCACAGTTACAGTGACTAACAGATCCAGTGGCTCTTCACTCACCTCCTCATGTTTACACTCTGCTCAAACGGATCAGCTTCCAAAAGCTTCCACTTTAACGCTAATTTAACGCTAAAGCCATCGCCATAGATACACATACCTAAACCTTACATCATCTATTTAATCCTGCTCAATGAAACATCAATTGTCATAAAAAATTTTTTTTAACAAAAATCTTTACAGCATTAATACAATAAGCTGACTGCATTTTTACATGATGACTGAATAACAGAAATATAAATGCTTTATTTGGACTTGCTCTGAGTGCAATTAATGCAGTTTGCTGTTCAAATATGCATTTACAAGACGGTTAGCAGCAGGGTTCTCTAATAATGGCATTATATAATAGGGATGTGCACGAGTACTCGATTAATCGATTACTCGAACCCATCAGCGACGATCGAGCATGAAAATGACGATCGATTGGCTCTAAAAATGCATTTTTTTTTTAATTAAACTACTTTCATTCTTTCTGATTGGTTATGCTGGTATTTGGGCGGTTGTCTGATATTTGATTGGTTACGGCTGTGATTGGTTACAGCTGTGAGAAGTAATAACTACGGACTCGTGGACTTCGCTAACCACCAAATCGTATATGACGCTAATCTGTCATTACATAAATGAATGGAAAATTCACAGCGCAGTATTAGAGACGCGAGGTTTCGAGGAAAGACACACAGCTGTGAACATTGGCAACTACCTGAAAGATGCAACAGAAAAGTGGCTGTTAAGCTCTGAAAAAGTAATGGCATGTGTGCACGACGACGCTGCTAATATGGTTCTGGCAAATCAAAGTCTTTGGGAATCAGTACCCTGTTTCGCACACACCCTGCAGCTTGCAATCAATGAGGGCTTCAATGTTGCAACTGTAAAAAATTTAATGGCTGCAAGTAGCCGCTTGGTATCACATTTTCACCACAGCACAATACCTACAGCCGCGCTAAGGCAGAAACAACAAGAACAAAATATACCCGACCATAAGCTTATTCAGCATTGTCGCATGCGGTGGAATTCGGTGTGTGACATGTTCAAACGCCTTTTGGAACAGAGGTGGGCTGTGTGTGCTGTTCTGTTCTGTTCCTAAAAGATGAGCACTGGGAGACTGTGGAAGAACTGACACCTGTTCTCAAGTCTCTTAAGTGTGTCACTAGACATTTAAACACACAGAGGAGTGAGTCTCCAAGAGTGTCTGAATTTAAAAATGCCGTAGCCAAATCTCTGAAACGGCGCATAGTCGCAGTTGCTGAGGATGCTAAGAAAGTGTATCTGCCTCTGATTGCAGCGGCTTTGGATCCAAGACACAAACATCTTAAGTTTCTTGAGACAGAGCTTCAGGAGAATGTAAAAGAGAATCTGAAGCAGCTTTGCGAGACAATCCCAAATCCTGTCAGACCCATACAAAGTAAGCCCGACTCAGCAACGGCGCTTGACACTCTTTTCGGCGAGGACTACGGCATGAGTGATGTTTCTCCTCATGACACCGAAATCGAAAGATACTTCAGGGAGCCATGCATCTCTGTAAACCAGAATCCTTTATTGTGGTGGAAAGCAAATGAGACTCGATTTGCAAAGCTAAGCACCCTTGCCCAGTGGTACCTGGCTGTTCCTGCAACTTCTGTGCCTGCGGAGTGCGTTTTTTCCACCGCTGGTCTAATTGTAAATAGACTCCGCACTCGGCTTTCATCTGAGCACGTAGACCGACTGATCTTTTTGAATAAAAATATGTTGTCCTTATGTTAATTTTTCTTAGCCATGCATGGTAAACTATTCAGGGTGTTTTTGTTTTAAGTTTAAGCAGCATAGTTAAATTATGCCGGCTTTATGCCAGCTTTAAATTTACCTTTACCGACTGATCATTTTGAAAGAAAAGTTATGTTACCTGATCTTTAAGTTTTTATAGCTTTTTTATAGTTTATTGCGGGGGGAGAAGTGCATCCACTACTTTATGATTGGCACGTAGTTCAAGCTCAAATGCATTTTGTGTAGATAAATACAATTTGTAATATAACATTTACATATTTATGTATCTAGGCTATGTGATTAATTTTATATACAATGCGTCATGTAGAAAAAGCGCTTCAGCTTCACCTCATGGGGTTATTTCTTTTACATGTTTACTGTATACTGTGAATCAAACGCCCCGCCCCTTGCTTAAACTCCACCCCCGATTATTCGAGTACTTGTTTTTCAAACCTGAGGATTACTCGAAATGAAATATGATCAAAAATGCCCATCCCTATTATATAACACTCATTTTTAACATGCCTAATTTACTGTTATTTAACAATACACTACACATTAATTATAATATATAATTAAAATGATAACATTATAGAACAAATTTGTTAAGTTTAACTTGTTGAGTGCTGTTTTTAATTCTATAATTCAAACTAGTGTTCTCTGGATGAAGCTACTCAAATCTAAATTAATAACTTCTTGATATAGTATGACATTTTTAGAACACAAAAAAACCTGTGTTACCATTTATTGTATGGAAATAGAGACAGCAGTAATTCAAAAGGAACCTGAAACTACAGTGAACTGCACCACACACAAAAATGCTACGTGACACCCGATGTTTGTTTCCTTTTTTTTTTTTAACTCGAGTCTTTTATTTATCTATAAATGTCTAGTAATGACCTTGTGTCAAAGAGCATGACATGAACAGCTGTAGAGTGGAGACTATGAACTTACATGTATCATGGACAATTATGATTAACAAAAATAACAAAAATAGATAGATAGATAAATAGATAGATATTTGGGGGTGAAAAAAGCTACTTACTGTTGAAATATAATGTCTTGTTGGCAGGTCTGTAAAGTCTGCTGTATACCGCTTCAACGTGATACCAATGCTTACTTGCTAAACACATCACAGCCAAGCCAATGCACCAGCTAGGCATTTAGGTCTATTCCCATAATACTCATCATATTCAAGATTGCTAAACTGTCTAACTGCAGTGCATTCTAAAATGTTATTCAACCATTTGCTGTCTCACTAAATTTCTGTTTGATTTTTCATTATTATGACATTAAATACCACTGGAAAATAGAGAGAGAAAAGAAGCTCATTCTCTTTTGCTTTAAGAGCCAACAACGTAACCCGTTTGAGAATACTGAAATTGCAGACCTTTTCCTGTAGCGTCAGCGCAGCACACAATTGCCAACATCTCATGGCAATCACAAAAACTAACCAAACAATTAGCACCATAATTGCTAATCACATCATACTTGAGGATAAACATATTTAATGTGTTTCAGGGTGGAGTTTTAAGAAGTCACCTGGTGGCAAAGCTGCTTCATCGTCACTTCCTCCAGGTTCGCATTTTTCAGGAGCTCCTTGACAGCTGATTTCAGCTGTTCGTCACTTGGTGGCTTTTTAATCATCTTGATTAGAGGTTCATCATCATCATCATCTGAACTTTCAATCTTCACTGAAATAAGAGGAAATATTTAAACAACATATTTAAAGGGAACCAAAGTTCCAAAATGTGTTTATTAGCCAGTTTATTGTCCCCTATATGGCCAAAGGTTTGTGGACACCTGACTATAACACCCATACGCACTTTTTGAGCATCCAATTCCAGATCTTAAAAAAAAAAAAAAAAAAAAAAACCCTGTCCGACTTACATTTGGTCTTGCTTGCAGCATTTTTCTTCCTGTTGCTACTGCTGTCCGCTTTCTTTGTTTTAGGAGCAGGTTTGACCTTCACTTTCTTCTGGGTAGCAGGTTTCTTTTTAACCTTAGAATGTGTAAAATAAAGTCATCCTTGACCATTTAGGCTGAGCAAAACTGATTTATTTGTGCTGCAAATAAACTGTTTTTTTTTTTTTAAACCATCTAACCTTTTTTGGAGGCGTATCTTCAGCCGATTCATCATCATCATCATCATCTTCATCTGATAGAGCCTGGTCAGAGTCGTCGGACTTCTTCGGTTCCTTCTTGGTGGTGCTTTTCTTTTTACTACTGGGTTTCTTTGCCTTCGAAGTCGGTATTAAGGTACATACATAAATAAGGTAAATTTAATACTTACAACATAATGACAAAATTAAATGAACGTACAGATCTGATTTATTAATTGTCCATCATTCCCATATGTATTCTGAGAATGTAAGATTCGATGTAGCAAGGATCGACCAGTACGAACAGCAAAGTTCCATCAAATACAATTCATGCTCCCAATGTAAGGAGTAACAGGGAGCAGAAAGTCTATATAGTCTCTGTGTAGTAAGTTTGGTGAGAGGAGACATTCTAAGGGTAGTCTTTCAAATGAATTATTCATTCTATAACTGTAAATTTCGCTCATTATGCATGATGTCACTGATTACATCAATTTCTATAGTAGTGACGTGTATATTCCTTCTATATACATTAGTCCAGTAGGATTTAAATGTGCCATTTAGCCATCCTTCCTTGTAGGGCAGAATTTTAGCCATATTCACAATGTTACTGCTCAAATCAGCATTTAACTCACTAAACTCATGAGTAAACTGAGCCATTACTTGATACCAGAAATCATGCTGTTTTGTTGGATGCAACATTAAGTTCAGATTTCTCTTCATTATCATCCTCAGTCTTCGTGATTAAATCATTTTTTCCATGATTAAAAAAAACGTGTCGACAGATGTGACAACTTTACCCCTGGCATTTTTACCCACCTCTTCATCCATGTCATTTTCTGGACCTTCATCTGAATCAATGTCCTTTTCCTCCTCCTCTTCCTCCTCCTCCTCTTCAGACATACTTTCATCACCTTCATGCTTTTGACTGTCTGACTTTTCACCGTCCTCGTTTTTACTTTTATCATCTTCTTCATCAGCTTCGTCGCTGCTGGAATCGGTAACGATTGCTTTGGACTTTCCACTTTCTAACTGCTGCTGCTTGTTCTTAGATGAAATTTTCTTCTCTCGTTTGGCATCTTTTGTAGCTTTCTTCTTTCTTTTCTTCTTCAAGATAACTGGCTAAACAGCAAAAACCACAAACATTCACAAGTCAGGGTTGTTCAAACTACTACAGTTTAAAAAAAAAACAAAAAAAAAAAACAAAGCCTTAAAACAGGGCTCCAGAAACAGCGTTACAATTTTATAACTAGGAGCACCAGTGCGATTTGCTAACTTGCCCTCATTTTCTTTTTTTTTTTTTGTTTTTGAATCATCATTGTACATCACATGAAATATCACCAGGGGTGAATGTATATCACCAGGAGGGAGAAAAAACTTGTGTGTATGACATTGCACAATGGTGTTGCAAGGCAAGTGGGAGAAAACAAACAGCTATCAAACGCAGAAAAAGTATCACGTCTCTCCTACATTTACATGGGAGTGACACGAGAGAGACAAGCAGGCTGCGAGAAGCTGGATGTTGTTCATTCTCTATGACTATAGCAACAATGCAAGTGACCGGGTACGACTGCTAACGTGAAAAAAACCAAAACAAATATTGAATGATCTACGAATGGGAATGAAGACAGTGTGACTCTCATCACTATACTACTCTAGTCATTGAACATGAAGCTAGTTAGCTGGTGAGCTACTCAGAAAGTTACCCAACATGAACAATCACTACACTTGCTAAATAACACAAAAGACAAGTTCCGTGCTGATTTCACTGGCTCCATAAATTCTGTAATAGCTAAAATTCATTCCGATTTTTTTTTTTTTTACAAAGTTAATTTATAATTAGCCGGGGACATTTATTAAACTGATCAATTTTTTATTTAAAATAAGTCTACTGCTGACAAAGCACAGATCTATGTACAATGTTAAATTTTCAGTTAATTTCAGGTGTCATTTGTTATTATTAATTAAATTGTTGTATTTTATCATATGCAAAAAAAAAAAAACAAACAAAAAAAACCCATTATATCCGCCCACCAACTGTAAAAATTATTTATGCCTCCTTTATCTCCGGCAGGTTGTTTTCACAGAGATGCCAATCCATGACGAATATGACCTAACACAAACCAGATTAACAGGAGTGAATTCATCGAGGTAGGCAAAACTGAGATTCCAGACTTCAGGCAAATAAGAATCATATTATGTGACATGTTTGGTACGTGGCTTTCTCTAGAGAGGACGGAGTAACCAAAAAAAAAAAAAAAAAAAGTCTGACCGAGATGGAGCAAGCTAAAGCCTACATGTAGTATGAAAACATTATGCTGCCCTGGTGCTCCTAAAATTTTCAGTAATTAGCACTAATGCTGCCAGTGGAAAAAGTTAGTCTGGAGCCCTTCTTAAAGTCCATCTGAACATTCATTAACAGACTCTGTTTACACTTGGTTTTAAAAAGCATGTTGTGTGATCTCATAAGTGGACACACACACACACACACACACACACACACACACACTACTCAAAAAAGTTAAGGCTTTTTGGCTTTCAGGTGAAACGTCAGGATAAACCTAAAATGAACTATAACCTTTACAGGTGAACTTAATGTGACCTTCCCTAAACGTCTGAACGCACATGTCCAACTTTTCAATGTTTCAGTACTTTTTACGCAACTTGCTGTTCTCTGACAAGGAGCTTAACGGCAAGATTCACAACAGATGTTTGATCCATGAATTGACCAATAAATTTCCTGCATCAATCAGAATTAGCATTTAAACAGTCCTCCTCATCATGCTGTTCACATTTTGACATCATGAGACCAAGACGACACCTAACAATTGATCAAAAGTACCTCGCCACTGCGAGGCTTCAAACAGGATGTTCTCAGACGGCAGTGGCCACTGAGCTCAGTGTCACAGAGTGCCATCAGCAAGTTGGGACAGAGATACAGAGAGACTGGAAGAGTCGCAGAAAGGCATAGAAGTGGACGTCCTTTGGCCGCATCCCACACTGATAACTGCTTCACTGTGATCAGTGTCCTGCGGAACCGGATGATGAATGCCACTCACCTGCAGGCACATTTAAGGGAGGTGAGAGGCACCCAAGTGTCACATCAGACCATTCGAAACCGTTTACATCAGCATGGTCTGCGTGCTAGATGACCTGCAAGGGTACCTGACCACACCACCAGGCACAAGCGTCATTGTCTGGCATTGGCCAGGGAGCATTTACGCTGGACGAGGGACCAGTGGGCCTCAGTGCTGTTCTCTGATGAAAGGAGCAGTAATGATGGCCCCGAACGATGTGGCTGGTGACAACAGCCACTGTTGTCACCAGACGAGCCTTTGGTGATGGTGGTGTTACAGTGCGGGCAGGTGTGTCTAGTCAATACAGAACTGCCCTACACTTTGTGAATGGTACAGTGACAAGCCCATGCTACCTGAATAACATCATTAATCCAGTCATTGTGCCCCTGTATAAACAACACGGGCCTAATTTCATCTTCATGGACGGCAATGCTCCAGCTCATCAAGGTCGCATCATTAGGGAACGGCTGCTGGAGACTGGGGTAGCTCGAATGGAGTGGCCTGCACTTTCTCCAGACCTGAATCCCATAGAAAACTTATGGGAGCAGCTGAGTCGCCATGTAGAGGCTCGTAACTCTGTACCCCAGAACCTCAATGACCTGATGGCCGCCCTTCAAGAAGAGTGGTATGCCATGCCTCAGCAGCCAATGAGTCGACTTGTGAACAGCAGATGTCGTTGTCAAGCTGTGACTGATGCTCAAGGGCACATCACACGTTATTGAGACACTGACATTTTTTGTTGTGGTATACTCACCACTGTTGTTGGCTTTTGTTTCAATAAATTGTTTGAGATGAGGAAATCACCATTGCATGCTTCTACTTAAATGCCCTACTTTCATGATATAATATCACTGTAGAGTGAACTTTTTACGTTTTCCATAAATTTAACCCGAAAGCCAAATATCCCTAACTTTTTGTGAGTAGTGTGTATATATGCACATACACACACATATATATACTGTATACACACACACACACACACACAACAGTAATAAAATAATTTTTGGGGAAAAAAAAAAATGCTCATCATACCTTGCCTGAATTTGTGGGGTTTATGAGAAACTGCATGATCCTATCAACCAGAACACTCTGATTTCCACTTCTCTCAAGATCAAGAATTTGACAAATCGTCCTGAGCTGTATTTTAGGGAGCCTGCAAGACAAGACAAATAGTGGCTTTCAGATTATATAAACCTGCTCACATGTTATTACACAATACATACACGTATTAATACAAAACAAAGATGTGGTTCACTACTTCAACACTTTTTCCTTCTTTTTGTTGTAAGGGTCACTGTCGATTTCGAATGGAAATCCATTAAACAGCCGAAGGTGCTTCCTTAGTGAAGATACCTGTAAAAACATTTTGAAACATCTTTCAGTATTTTTTAAAGCTATGGAATGACTCATGGACTAGAGATGTGCAGATTTGACGCATGAGAATACAGTGGGGGAAGTAATTATTGGATCCCCTGCTTATTTATAAGTTTGCCCACTTACAAAGAAATGAACAGTCTCTAATTTATGGTAGTTTCATTTAAGGGAGAAGGACAGGATAGCAACCAAAAATCTAGAAAAAACACACTACATAAAAGTTATAAATTGATTCGCATTTCATTGAATCAAATAAGTATTTGATCCCCTACAACCCAGTCTGAATTCGGGCTCATACAGGTTGGGTGCGGCACACAGATTGCAATCAATCAATTACAGATACACCTGATCTCATCTCGTTATGTGTATAAAACATATCTGTCCACATAATCAGTTTCTTCCATTACAACCTCTCCATCACCACAGGCAAGACTAAAGAGCTCTCAAAGGATGTCAGGAACAAGATTGTAGACCTGCACAAAGACAATCATCAAGAAACTTGGTGAGAAGGTAACAACTGTTGGAGCGATTATTTGGAAATGGAAGAAATATAAAATCAATCAATCGCCCTCAACCTCGAGCTATATGCAAGGTCTTGCCTCATAGGGAGAGGCTGATCATGAGAAAGGTGAGGGATCAGCCCATGACTACACCAGAGGAGCTTGTTAATGATCTGAAGGCAGCTGGGAGCACAGTCAACAAGAACATCATTGGTGACAAAATACACCATAATGGATCGAAGTCTTGCAGTGCCTGCAAGGTCCCCCTGCTCAAAAAGGCACATGTACAGGCCTGTCTTAAGTTTGCCAGTGAACATCTAGATGATTCAGAGAAGGCATGGGAGAAAGTGCTGTGGTCAGATGAGACCAAAATCAAGCTCTCTCCTCAACTCCAACCTCCGTGTTTGGAGGAAGAGAATATGATTATGATCCAAATCCCCACAGTCAAGCACGGAGGTTTAAGCATTATGCTTTGGGGCTGTTATTCAGCTAAAGGTACAGGACGACTTCACCACATTGAGGGGCCAATGGATGGGGCCATGCACCGTAAAATCCTTGAGGTGAACCTCCTTCCCTCAGCCAGAACACCGAAGATGGGTCGTGGATGGGTCTTCCAGCATGACAATGATCCAAAACATACAGCCAAGGCAACAAAGGAGTATCTAAAGAATAAGCACATTAAGGTCTGGAGACTGGCTAGGCCACTCCATAACCTTAGTCTTCAAAAAATCTTTGGTGGGAGCTGAAGGTTTGAGTTGCCAAGTGGCAGCCAAGAAACCTAAAGAGTTTCTGTAAAGAGGAGTCTCCCTCCTGAGATGTGTGCAAACCTGGTGACAAACTACAAGAAACATCTTACCGTTGTGCTTGCCAACAAAAGTTTCTCCACCAAGAACTAAGTGGGATTTTGCTTGGGGATCAAATACTTATATATAACTTTTACATAGTGTGTTTTTTTTTTAGGATTCTTGGTTGATATTCTGTCTCCCTTCATTAAAATCAAACTACCATAAAAATTTCTTTGAAAGTAAGCAAACGTACAAATTCAGCAGGGAATGAAATAATTATTTCCCCCTCCACTGTAACTCTCAGTGTAAATACTTACCGCTCCTGGACGATCATATATAATCTTGTGGAGAGGTTTCAGCTGTGGGGCTTTGAGCTTTCCGATGGCGTGATTGACACGAGCAATGTCCCCCAATTTGTCCCCATGGCCTATACTCTCAACTTTCAGCTTTTCTTTTGGTTTACCCATCTGCATATTAAGTCTCTGGACTGTCTTCTTCTCTCGTTTTCCTTCAATGATTTCCCCTGGATCTACAAGCAGGAAAGTGAAAAAGTGTTTAAAGAATCAATAAAGGTAACCTATAGATAGACAAACTGTCGAACAGAGATGTTCAACTGGTGGCTCGCAGGCAGGATACTGGCCCTCTCATCAGTTTGCTTACTAACATATTAAGTAAATATTTGAAAGAAAAAAAAAATCTGTGTGAATACTTCACTTTTTTTTTTTTTTTGCCAATAAACCCAAATCCTATAAAGCTGTGATCTCATGCTGTGCTATCAACAACTAATTACAGAGAAGCACATTTGATCTCACATTTGATTTCAATCAGAATCAGAATCCTTTATTGATCACATAATAATTTCCTTAGGGATTAATAAAGTATTCTGATTCTGATTGATGAAGAAAATGTCTTGTTTTTGCCTCTGAAACTTGTTTGGTCAGACAGATAACTATTGATGTTTCATATTTCGTTTTAAAACAGTAAAACCAGGCTGCTGGTCACCCTCAATACATAAAAACAAAATTGAAAAAGAAAACTGTCAATCAACTAACTGTTCATTGAAAACACAGTGGGAAGTCAATGTGCTTATGAACAAAAGAATAAAAAATGATTAGAAACGCATGGAAAATTTTGTGAAGAATCTAAGGCTCATGCAATTAAAGTTATTAACTGCATGCACAGAATGAAGGCATGCATTTAAATGTTTTATGACCCAAGTTGCAAAGATGCAAAAAAAAAAAAAAAAACCCAGCGTTACCGGTGAATTTTTTTTTCTTCCCCCTTAAAAGACAATAATGTTGCAGTGAAACATACATATCCTGCTCTTGGGTTTGTGTGCGCCTGATTCATCTTGCTCCTCTTTATTTGCTGTTTCATCAATGGCTTCTTCTGCAGCAGCGGACTCCATCTTCTCAACTTCTGCTGCGTCAGTCATCTCAGAAAGTCCTGGTACATGAACAGAGATAAACTGGGTTATCTGGGCACTGATCTGGTCTACTACTTAATATTCAAGATTCTTTATTTGTCACGTACATAGTTATACACGCAGTGAAATGTATCCTGAATCACTGTGCAATTTACTTTATATAT
>JAOVYU010000056.1:15409081-15422488 GCA_025674565.1 Synodontis membranacea | reverse complement strand
GAGATGTCACCTACATTTAGCTTACCTGCCTTCAACCAAATAACTTGTATTTCTCTCTCTCTCTCTCTCTCTCTCTCCCACTTTTTCTTCTTACATGACCTGAAAAGAGCCAGTCTTTCAAAGTGTGTTAAGTGAAGTTTTACTGCTGACTCAACTTCAGACGTGCTTCTCTATTATTAATCGAGTGGTAATTTGAATGAAATGATGTGGAATATGTAGTACAAATGTACTCCCCCTTTGTTCCGCAAGGCCTCAGTCTTGAAAGTCAAATCAAGAGGTAAAATATAGATGGAGACAAGGCCTGTGTGTTACACGCTGTACTTTTGAAGTTAGGCTGCCATTGTCCAATGAATAATGCTGACAATTTTTTTTTCATTCTTTCTCTTTCTACCATTGTTATAATCTTTTAACGAAGCCCTAAAATCTACCACTAGTTTAAAAAAAAAAGAAAAAAAGAAGTAGCTTTTTCCATCTAGCTTTGATTGAAATAGCATGCTCGCTACGTTCTCCAGCTTTCATTAAAACCCAATTCCCATCGTTGAAGAAACTGGGGCTTGTTTTGGATAAAGTCTAATCACACTTTTGGTCTTAATCCCCTTTCAGACCTCACGGATCAGTCAACAGATCATCGCTACAGATGGAGGAAATCGCAGCAGCTCAGTGGACCTCACCGTCATCATCACCAACATGCACAACCAGCCACCACAGTGGGAACAGGAAGAGTACTGGGTCACCATCCCTGAGAACACCATGCGAGACACCAAGATAGTGGTGAGTTCCTCAAAGCCATTGTCCCATCTCAACGTCAGTCCTTTGGGTACAAAAAAAAGAAAGAAAAAAAAGCAAACAACATAAACAGTTTGGGGGGAAGTGTAAGTCGTTTGGTTATCCGTGTGGGATTATCCACAGTTCCAGGAGGTGAGTCATACAGTAATGTGGGAAGATGAAGAAGCAGGAGGAACAGAGCAGGATTAGAGCATCAGGATCAATGTGGCAGGTCCAGAGGGCAAGAGGAGCTCCTGGAATTGCCACTAATATCACATGTGAAAAGGCGGAAGAGAAAACAGCATTCTTGGGTCCAGTCGACTTTTTTTCGCACAGAAAAAAAGTCTGATGAATTCCATTCAAAACCTAAGACCATAATTTTAAGTCAAGATGATGTGATTCGATTTTGCTTTTAATAATCAAGTTTTAATGTGTTTGAAAAAAAAACTTTCTTTAAATAAAATATGATATGCAAGTATATGTCTCCATATGCAAGTCGCAGTACAATTTGCAATAGTACACAGCTGTCATTTGTGCAGCCTGTGCACAGTGGCCTTAAGGTGTAAAATACCTCAGGTGGACTAGTGGGTTTGTTTGTAGCTAAGCCCTGTCACATCCCATCTTCTATCACGTTTGCAATTTCAGCGTGTTTTATCTGCAGTCGGTTTTTGCAGTCACCTCCAGGGTCACAGACAAACCTCACCTGTCTTCCTAACTCAGGACGGCGTGCTTGTCAGACTTTTATTTTTATTATTTATTTATTTATTTTTAAGTTAAAAACTCCAGTGGCCTGAGACCTCAACCACCTTTTACGGCCAAGTCCGATTCATAGCCTTCATTCATACTGTAAGTTCAGCTCCTTAAGTCGGCAAAGGATATGAAAGTTGGGTCAGTGGAGGTGGAAGCTTAGAGCTGAAGTATCATTGCATCGATGATTGAATTGAATTGGCCGAACAATTAAGGTTTACACTACAAATGCTTTTTTCTTGCTAAGATTAAGTTAAATGTTAGCAATTTAAACTTCCTGATTATAAATTAAAAAAAATATGAAATTAGGAACTGAGAAAGAGGATCACAGATACACACATATTAAGACTCAGGACTTTGCACAGGACAATGCTAAGGAAGAACCTTTAATTAATATATTCATTTCCCGACAGCGCTCCCATCTCCTGGTTCTCTGGAGTGTTCTTACCACCGATAACGATTCCTGTCCTAATCCACGCATCACACTTTCTATCTTTTAATACCGACCCTCCTCTCTCCTCTCTCCTCCCGCGTCCCTTTCTCTGTCAGTCTCATCCTTTCTCACCATCCTTTCCTGCTCCACCATCCTCCACCACCAAGTACGCAGGTAGATTGTTGTTTAAATTTAGCAGCACTAATCTGATGTGTTAATTACACCGTGCCGAGGCATGGTTGCAGCCGCTTAATCTCCATATCAATGAGGTTCTTACTCATGCGGTACACTTCTTTGTGTTCCCTGGGTTTTTAGTTCTGGTCAGATTTACAGACATACATAATTACGCACATGCAAAATATCTCTCTAATTATATTCCCGTATGGAAACACCCACAAATACACACAGACTACATTAACTACTTTTTTCACAACTAAAATTTATTGCGTATTAGAGCTCCGGTATGGCATCTCTGATCAGCTTATTCGTCCCTGAACCGCTGTGTAATTACTAATTACTGTTAACGCTGAGCCTCTGTCTTGTGACTGAAGGGTCATTACAGTATCCTACACACCAACCAACACGAAGAAGTTATCTGATGAAATGAAATGAGTTTTTTTTTTTTTTCATCTTTTTTTTCCAACCCTGACAGACTTTGAAAACTTGCCTCTATTCCATTTACATCAGGAATTGTTTCTGCCTCTGGTGTATTTGTGTACCTGCGGTCCCTGTTCCAGGTGTGAACTTTAGATGCATCCACACAGTGCTCTTTTTTTTTTTGGTTTGTTTGTTTAGCCGTACACATTCTGGTCTTATGGTCTCTCAGTAACTGAAATCTGTTTTAAGGTCTGCTTATGGTCTTTGTAGTGTCAGTTTAACCAGGCGTAATTTGCTATGACATCCCCACTGACCAGAAATGTCTGTTACTGAGCCTGTCTGGCTGGATTTCAATTGCACGTTTTGTTTTTTGTTTTTTTTTCACTTGTTTGTGTTGTTAGGTTTGTATTATGGCTTCTGTATGACCACAGTTGTCATCTTTTATCTATTTTTTTTTTTTTGTCTTTTCTCTCTTTTCACTCTTTGAGTGAGAAGTGTACAACAGAATGATGTGCCAGTAACATCAAGAAAGATGTCTTTCATACCTTTTAAGCATCTTTGAATTACTGTATTTCTGAAACATACAGAATGTTATCAACTCCAGACAAATCAGTTTCTAGGTAATTCTGTGTAGGCAAGTCTAAAGCATGTCACATTTTTGTAGATATGTGATTTCCAGTCACACAACGAATCATATTGTGTGTTTCTCTGTACAGTATATATGCTGGATATACTGTGTCTGCTGATGAACAAAGTATGTCACAACTGTACAGTAATAAAGAAGACGCTAAATACCTACTAAAGGCAGCATGGCGGTGCAGCAGGTAGCCTCGTGATCACACAAGCTTATTTCCTGTGCAAAGTTTCACACGTTCTCCGTGGATTTCCTCCCGCTTCCCAAAAACACTCCAGAAGGTAGACTGGCATCCCACCCAGGGTTTATTCCTGCGTTACTCCCCCCATAGTTTAATTAATACCAGCAGTGTTTGTTTTTAAGATTTGGGTATTTTCGGGGTTGTTTTAATCTGTGCACATGCAGTATATCACGTCTATCACGTTTATGTGCCTGATGAACCCCAAAGTTAAAATGCCCTAACTATTATTAAATCACTTAAAATCAACTATTTTTTATTTTTTTTTTTTTAAATCGAAATCTAAAAACAAATGTCAAAAAATTAAAAGTTGTTTCTGGACTACAGATAATTATCATTAGAAGATTATACTGTGTATTATTAACAGGGGTCGTTTGTCAAATTTGGTACAGCCAATCCAGAGAGATTAGCAAACATGTTTAAAGTAAAGTAACATGTTTTAAGGAAATAAAAGTTTGGAGAAAATCAGCTGTAAACTTTAATATGTAAACTGAAATGAATGCATACTGTAGCAAACACTTGTCCTATCCAGTCGTCCTTGTAGTCTGTCTTACAGTGTAATATATTGGTGGTGGATACACTGTAGATTAAGGAATGTATTTACGGCAAAATTTGGAAGAACGTTTTCGACTCCCGTTTCAGACCGCTACATCTCGGAATGAACTTTTTCAACACTGGACTCTGTGAATGAAAGTCACGTTCCTGCAGCGTTTGTGTTTGCGTTTTGCTATAATGGAAATAAAAAAGAAAAACTTCAAAATTTAGAAAATGTAGGAAATTAGAAAGTATAAGTCCTGAATATATATCATCTCTTCTTCCTAAACCCTCATACACACATGCACATAGTCATGTTCCTGGCAATAGGACTTGAACAACAGAGCACTTCAGAGCAATTACAGACATTTTCTCCCCCCCCCGCACGTTATTCCTCTCTCTCTCCAAGTTCATAGTATACTCCCTAGTGTCAAGAAACTACTGCAACTGACTGTTCAAATCTGTTCCGTGCATTGGGAGCCTTCATGGTAATTTATCCTTAGAACTCTAAATACAAATTAGGCTCGTTAAACAGTATAATGCATTCATTAGGTACACCGAGCTGCCTTGTTGTGCACCAAGAGCTCTTATTCATCTCTCTTTCTTTCTTCCTGCACCATCCACCAATCTGTATATCTGTTCCCTTAATTAAAAATGTAAATATCAGTCGGCTCATTGTGTAATCATCTCAAGGAATGACGATTAGCACATTTTCAAACGCAGTTATTGCAACCTTGAGGAAATAATTAAAGGGCTTTGTTCTTGTACACGGAGGCCATAATGGGGCTCTCAGAGCTCATTCTCATCACGCCGCATTGACGCTCACTAATAAACTCGGGGAGGGGTGGAACCAGGTATGGATTCACAGGTCAAGTTTGTATTTCTCAACTCATAATCAAAATTTGTGCATTAGGAAATGCGCACTTGCATGAATGCTGCAATGCTGAGGCCAAAAGAATGAAGACGATATTTGTTGGGTGGATCAGGAAAGAGAGATCAGAAAAGACCTTAAGTGTTGTGTAAGAGCTTTTTGATCTTCCAGTGCTGTCGGGTTTTCGGTGCCTATGTAGGCAAGGTGAATCTTTAAGGAAATCTCTGGACACTGATGAATTCATACTGAAGAATATATGAAGATCTCGGTGACACCTTCTTCTATCACTACACGAAGTAATCGCCTTGTTTTTTAGCAGCAATGATTTCTACCTATTAAGTGCATCAAATATGCATTGCTCTATCTGTATCTGTATTTGGACCCACACCAGAAGTGGGTGTGGTTTAAACCAGATCTTTTTTTTTTTTTTTTTTTAATAAAATATTAACTCTACCACTATAGTGAGCAAAAAGCGATCAAAAATTCCTGCACTGTCAAAGTGGTCTGTGAATCGCAGCTTGAGCTCATAATTGTTCTCGCATTGCCTCGGGCCACACATACATACATACATATATACATACATATCGAGCATGTCTTTGTTTGTCTTGTGAGCTTCATTTCTGATCACCCAGTTGTGCATGCATGAAAGTTAAAACTTCCTGCTCACACATCCTTTTTGTCGCATCTTCTGGTTTCCTAGTTCCCATGTACGGATCAGTTTTTAACCCGACATGATGTGGAGCTTTTTGCCATGCTTTAATAAACAAACAACAAGTGTGAACGTCTTGCTTTTATATGTACATATATATATTTGCTTGAATATAGAGCTTATTACCTGTTCAGACCCAACAATGTATTCCTGTTCGGTTGCATTGCTACTCTACTGGCACATCCCATTCATGTCAAAATATTGCAGTGGTGTATGGTTTCACTGCTCCCCATGCTTAATGTTTCGAGTTGGTAGTCAGTTCGGGAGCAGTTGATGTGTCTCGAGGGAGCAGGCTCTTGTCAAATTGATTGCGACAGGAAAGGTGAGTGAGTAGGTCAGCCCTGGAGTGGGAACATCCTGGATGTCAGTGCCATGAAAGCAGAAAGCACAAGCCACAGAGCTTTTAAGGTTCATGTTCTGTGTGTCT
The DNA here is from genome assembly GCA_025674565.1 of Synodontis membranacea. Classification (NCBI taxonomy): domain Eukaryota; kingdom Metazoa; phylum Chordata; class Actinopteri; order Siluriformes; family Mochokidae; genus Synodontis; species Synodontis membranacea. The sequence goes on along the minus strand of JAOVYU010000056.1, from coordinate 15,416,533 downwards.
CAGCTGGGAACGTGTCCTTGCCAGAGTCAGTCAGATCCTTGGCCGTGGAGGATGTCATGCCCGCCTGAACGCTCGAGCTCTGACCACTCTAAACACTTTGCTTCTTCATATTTCCCTCTATCTCTATTGCGACTCACTTGTCTTGGTTTCAGACAGTCTTTTCCACGTTACACATTCATCACGTTACAGGACTTCCATAGATGGTTTGGAAGTTGGATTTCCATTTATTTGGGCCTGTGTTGGCTTTGCCGGGATCATCGTCTACATTGAACTGGAATGTGTTTACTTTACAGTGTCAGTTGTTTGATAGTAGTTTGGGGTTAATTGTTTTTTCCCCTTACTCTAGACAACTCACAGCTCCTATACAGACAGTTTGCAGCTGTAGCTTTTGATTGCATTTTCCCAAACCAAACTTGGTATCGTGCTTTCAACACTTTAACTGTTTCTTTCATGTTTAAGAAATGTTTAAGAAATGTATGAAGCGAGCCGTTTCTCTGTTCTGCCAATTTTTCTCCCGAAACAATTTTTTTTTCTCCTGTTACTTAAAGCCATGAATGTGAAACGACGATATGTCACAGTTAAATATTGGCGTTTGGCCTTTATCTTAGGGTGACCAAAAAGGCAGCCACAAAAGATCATCCATACCTTATCACGTTGGTCGGAATTCTCAAAGATTAACAAATGACTCTGAGGATTTCCCTGCTAATGGTTTAAAACATCTGCACAGTTTACTTTGGCAAAAAGCCTGGCGAATACATTCAAATCATAACCTCTTGTCTGTAAAATGTAGTTTTTTGTTTTTTTTTACCAATCTGTGAACCTAGCTGTGTGTTACACTGCTGTCTTTCCCCTTATTATGCTTGTGGATCTGCTTGTTTCTCTGTGCCTTAGCTTAAGGTGATGTAAGGTGGAGAAATGGAGATGAAGCTTGATCAGGAGGGAGCCCGGAGACTCTTTCAGCAGAAAGTTACTCTATAAATGTCAATATGAGTTCAATAGGAAATTAGATGGATTACAGGTGAACTGTGCCTAATGAATTCATGTGCTGGAGTCAGCAGTGCTGTAACTGACGTTTCTGCTGATTTATAATGCCCTTTCACATATAATGCTAATTATGCAGTGTGAACTTAAGCAAAAGAGGCACTTCTAGTCAGCACATATGCTATATCATTAATACATCTTGTAAATGGGGGAAAAAAAAAAAAAAAAGCTCGCCTCCCCGAACAGCTATAGCACGTCCAAGCAGATTTCACTCAATTAGCTCATACTGTCACTCATCGTGTTCCACAGAAACCACACACAGATTTATTTCCAGCACATACACAGAGAGGTAGATAGATATGCTGGGTTGTCAGGTAATTAAGAAACTTCCTACCTGCACTTGTGGATGGAGTAAAGCACTTTTTTTTCTCTTCTATTCGCAGTCCATAAAAGCAACCTCTCCTCTTGGTGACCCACGTGTGACCTATAACCTGGAGGAGGGTCAGGTTCCTGAGACTAACATGCCTGTGCGTTTCTACATCAAACCCAACCGAAGGGACAGTTCAGCCTCCATCCTAGTAGCCGAGCCACTGGATTTTGAGGCCACTCGCTTTTTCACCCTGCGCGTCCGTGTGCAGAATGTTGCAGCAGTCCCACTCGCCTCTTTCACCTCTGTCTATGTCAACATCACAGGTAAGAACCGACTTAACACACTTCGAGAGATACCGTTAGCTACGACAGACTGTTGGCCATTGATGTAACCTAGACTTAGAGTTACATTTTATTGCCATGTTAGATGTTTCTCTATCTTGGTGGGGACCAAATGTCAGGCTAGGAATATCTGCCAGTTCAGACCTTCTGGGATTTTCCTGCTCCTCATTAAATTGCTTCTTAACAAAAACCGCAGATTTTATTTTATTAATTTTTTGAACCCCGTTTTATAAAAAAAAAAGTGGGGACACTATGCGAAACCCATGTTTAATTGTAAATAAAGCAAAAACAACATATCTAATGTTGAAACTGAGAAATTGTATTGTTTTGTGAAAAAGATTTGCTCACTTTGAATTTGGTGCCAGCAATACATTTCAAGTTGCAACAAAAGACTGGAAAAGATCTGTAATGAAAAAAAAAAAAAAAAAACACCTGGTGGAATATTTCGCTAAAAATTATTTTAATTGGCAACAGGTCAGTAACATGATTGGGTATAAAAAAAAAAAAGCAGCCCAGAGAGTCTCCCAGCAGGAAAAGTGAAAGACTGTTTGGGCAAATAGTGCCACAAATTAAGAATAATGTTCCTCAACATAAAATTGCAAAGAATTTCGATATTTCATCATCTACATCACACAGTATCATTAAAAGATTCCAAAAATCCAGAGTCTCTGTACGCAAGGCTGAGGCTGAAAACCAGTAGGATCGTGATCTTCGGGCCCTCAGGCAGCGCTGAATTAAAAGCAGATATGATTCTGTAGTAGAAATCACTGCATGGGCTCAGGAGCACTTCTAAAAACCACTGTCTGTGAATACAGTTAGCTGCATCCACAAATGAAGGTTAAAAAGAAAAAAAAACATATATAAACATGATCCAGAAATGCTGCTACCTTCTCTAAGCGTAATGGAAAACTGTCCTGTGGTCTGACGAATCAAAATTTGAAATTCTTTTTGGAACTCGTGGATGCCGTGTGCTATGGGTTAAAGACTAGCGGGACCATCCGACTTGCACCTGTGCTAGGCCAGCATCTGTGATGATGTGGGGGGGTGCAGTAGTGCACATGGCATGGGTCGCTTGCACATCTGGGACGGCACCATTAATGCTGAATGATGTATACAGGTTTTGGAGCAGCATATCCTGCCATCCAGACAACGCCTTTTCAGGGCAGACCTTTGCTTAGTTAGCATGACTCTGGGTGAAAAAACTGGCCTGCTTGCAGTCCAGATCTGCCACACACTGAAAACATTCGGTGCATCTTAATGAAAAATAACAAAATAAATGGAAAATATGACAAAGGAGACCCTGAACCGTTTGAACAGCTGAAATCCTATATCAGGAAAGGATGGGACATTTCACTTTCAAAAACTCTTCTCCTCGATTCCCAAACATTTACATTAGTGCTGTTAAAAGAAGAGGTAATGCAACATAGTTGTAAACAAACCCCTGTCCTAACTTTTTTGAAACGTGTTGCTGGCATCAAATTGAAAACGAGCATATATTTTCCAAAAAAAAAAAAAAAACCAATTACATTTCTCTGTTTCAACAGTTGCATTATATGTTGTCTTTGTTCAATTTTCAATTAAATATGAGTTTGCATGATTTGCGAATCATTGTGTTCTACGTTGCGTTTTACAACTTTGGTTACTGTGGTTAAGGTTAGGATTAGACTGAGGTGTATCTCTAGCAATAAGTAGCTGTATTAATAATTATGAAAATGGTAGGATAGTATGTGTGTCTGTGAAGCAGTAAGCAGCTACAGAAGGGAAGAACAACACTTGAGACCACATCAGCATTAATTAGGAGGAAAATGGAGACTGAAATGGAATGAAAGGAAGACAAAAGCCCTCAGAAAGCTCATTTGAGAGACATTGTAATCAGCGCTCTGCAGGGAAGAGCCAAGCTCCTCTTACAGCCACTCACCCACACACCACCCCTGCCTGCTTGAACTTCTTCTCTGCCGCCTTCTTCTCTGCTGACACTCTCATGTGGAAAGTGCACGCTGCACCACTCAGTAGAAATAGGCGGTTTTATTCATGTTGCACGTCATTATGAAATCTGTAGTGTCCAATATATTATGTGCGCGCTCTCTACAGCCATAACAGATTGTGCCCTTCCTTTCTCTCTCTCTCTCTCTCTCTCTCTCTCTCTGTCCTGTGCATCACACAGATGTGAATGACAATGTTCCATTTTTCATGTCGAGCACGTATGAAGCCACAGTACCTGAAGGGGCTGAGATTGGCACTTCGGTAGCCCAGGTTTCAGCCTCTGACCTAGACTCTGGTCTTCATGGCATGGTAAGCTCCCACCGAGCAAATTCCATCTCTGCATGCATCACGCTGCTGCTGAGACACATACAGTATGAGGGCATTATTTTCATTTGCTAAATTATGACAGATGAATTTGTACCTTATTGCTGAGCGGAGTTGGGAATTTGAATTCATGGTGTCGGTCTTGGATAAGAGTATTGGAAAAGAACACCATCTCTTTCCTGCATTCTGAAGACACAATCACCTCATTCCACCAAGAGTTTAAGCTTAAACCTCATGCAAAGGCTTTTTGGGCAAGGACTGAATAGAACGCAATCAGGATTACTACATATTCTGAATATGTATGCATCTTATGTTCAGAATTATATTAATTTTATATTATGTTTATAGCTAATTATAGTTAGGTCTTAAAATTCAGCGCTTATAGTTTGGTAAAGTCCTCGAAAAAAACAAAATTGTTTTACATTTCGTTTTCAAATTTATTCCTATTGACAATGCAGTTTTTCTAAAAAACTCCCTCCAAAATGCAGGTTTGTTTCCAAGAGCTAGATAGATTTAATGCTATTGAGTTCATGTTGAGTATTGAATTAATGATAGGTAACTGATATCATAATATGCGACTGTATTTTTCTACACCCATCATTCAGGCGGTGCTAGGTAGAAACGTTTATATGCAATGTAGGCGTCCACTCTGGCAGAGTTAAGCTAGCCCCCACGTTAATGTCCTGACATTACTGACATCAATGTTGACGTGCATTGAAGAGGATTTGAAGCTTGGTTAGCAGGGCAGTGGCAGCATGTCCATATGGGCAGGTTGGGCAGAGTCTGACCATTTACACTGACTGGCCAGTTAGGAACAGCTGTACACCTGCTCATTCAATTATCCAGTCAGCCATGTGGCAGCGCAGCGCAGCGCATAAAATCAAGCAGAGACAGGTCAAGAGCCTCAGATAATGTTCATATCAAAAATCAGACGGGAAAAATATGATGTCAGTGACTTTGAACGTGCCATCGTTGTTGGTTCCAGTATTTAAAAGAAACTGCTGATCACTTGGGATTTTCACGTACAACACCCTCTAACATTGACACAGAATGGTGCAAAAAACAAAAAACATTAAGTGAGTGTGAGTTCTGCATACAGAAATGAGAGAGGTTGGAGGAGAGTCTCCAAGGAAAAAAGAGTTTCCCGTTTCCCGCTTCACTCCGCAATGCGCTAACTGCGCTTTGCCCCGCCCACTCGCTCGCTCACCACGCCAACACCCCCCCCAAACCCGTTCGCTCGCTCAGGGTGTTGGAAAATTTTCTTAAGGTACTGGAAAAGTTTTGGAAAAGTCATGGAAATTAGTTCTACCAAAGTTGGGGGAACCCTGAACTCATTTTGTTAGAGGCTATGCCATTATCGATGTTTTCTTGTCCCGCCTGATTATATCGTGCTTCTAAAGCAGAGTCAAATAAATAAATGTATAGGGAGAGAAAAAAAATTACACTGACAATATGCAACATTGTCCATGGTACAGGATTAGTCCAAAAATAGATTTTAATGTAGCAAAGGCGGTCTAAATACCTTACGATAGAAAAGGGTATGATGATGGTGTTATATCATATTATACAGCTATGGAAAAAAAAAAAAAATGAAGAGACCACTTTTTTCTATGTATAACTGTATGTGTTATCACCTGTACTGTAAGTGTCAGCTGTTATATCATGATGTTGGTATTGCTATATTGTGCAACTGTACTCCAAACGACACATGTACCTCTAATTATGCTTTTTTACATGACATGACAAAATGTAAATTTTTTTTCCATCAAGGTCAATTACATCATTCTGAAGGACCAGAGTGGAGACTCGCAGTTCTTTAGCATTAACCCGTACTCAGGCGTCATCCACACGCGAGCCACCTTTGATCGCGAACAGAAGAGTTCTTACCTGATCGAAGTTCAGTCCCAGGACAGCTCGGAGTCGGCCCGGCCCGGACAGCAGGGTCAACCCAACTCAGGTGTGCTTCTTCGGTCATTATTCATTAATCATAAACTGAGCAGGTCTGAGTAACCAGCTCTACATGTTACTACAGTGTTAGGAAGCATTCTTGTGTTATTATCAGACTTGTGTATCTATAGTAGCGATCATAATAAGGTTTTTCAACATGAAAGGCCGCTATTCTATAATCCTTATTCCATGTTAATGATAATTATTAATACTCACTGTCATTAATAGCAGTGGTACGTTCTATTTGTCCACAGACACAGCCTATGTCAGGATTTTTGTCACTGATGTAAACGACAACGCCCCAGCCTTCTCCCAGCCTGTGTACGAGATCAGTGTGGAGGAGGACAAGGAAGTGGGCTACGTAGTCATTACCGTCACTGCTAATGACGAAGATGAGGGTAAGACCTTTGATTGCTGTCACGATGGCAACGCCAGAAAAGCTCATCCCTGTCCCATAACTTTACATGGTAGAACAATTTGCACCTGCAATATATACTAGCGTAGAGGTGAGATAGCTCCGGGCCCTCCCTACAGAACACGGCTTATTTACGGATACTGTCACCTGTCTGATTTTTAATGTGGATTTCTCATACTGCATGAATTTGTAATGTTATTTTTGACAGCTGGAGGCTGGAAAAATAATCATAGTGTGAGGTAAACCTAGGTGGAAAATGCATCTTTTTTTTTTTGTTTCCCTACTGAGCTTGTTAGCAAATCTCTATGGTGATTGTGGGAGTGACACATTCGGGCCCCTGAGGTAGCTATTTGATGTTGGCGCTTTTCTTTTTGTTTGTCTCAAGCTGTTTTACAAAAGAAATAAATAAATAAATAAATAAAGCAGGCTGCTGTAATGACAGGTAAACCCTTTGTGGGAAGGATGCTGCGAACCAGTGAAAGCACTTTTTTTTTATGATTCTCTGCCAAGATTCACCTATACCAAGCACTCAGGCAAATTTTTCAAAACATAATATCCTGTATAATGTAGACAAGTTGCACATTTGCCATGACACGGAATAGTGCTTTGGTAAGTCTGTAGCTGTGCCCAAGGAGTACTCTAACTCCACTTCTTCTTGGAGCTTCTTACGTTTCTGATTTGTGTTCTGCTGCTGCGGATGGTTCTATAAGGAGACTCCAAAGACTTTTCACTTCCCAAAAAAAAGCAGTTTATAGCCAACCCTTGCTTAAGTGGATAATCTCACCTGGGTACTATACAATTGTATACTGTACTGTAATCATAAAGGCTTTAATGTGGTTAGACCGCCTAAACCAAGATCAAGACACTACCAAGACCAGAGGGTATGGAGACCAAGACAAGACCAAGACTAAGACCAAGACAGACTGAGTCAAGACCAAGACAAAGTCGAGACGAGACCAAGACCGAGACTGAAACCAAAAAAAGAAAAAAGACTCCCTTAACTTTTGTGTGCTATTGAGGACTGACATGACGGGTACTGACTGGTCCCAAAGTCATCTGACAAAACAGCTAACACCTCCAACAACTGTCTA
>JAOVYU010000056.1:15312752-15329193 GCA_025674565.1 Synodontis membranacea | reverse complement strand
GAAAAGTGGTCTCTTACATATGTTGCTTTCTTTACTGAACAAACATTTTTATGCTTACAATTATTATTATTATTATTTATTTTTTTTTGGAAAAGTAATGTTTGGGAATATGAGTTGTTTTTGTACTGAATCAATAAGGCAGAATTGATAAAATGTAATTTATAACACTATTTGTACACAAAAAAATAGGATGCCTAAGACTTTTGCACAGTACTGTATCTAATATAATGAAGAACATTTTTTTAGAACATTCGCCGTGTTCTGGAGCTGTAGTATGTGAGTCACGGTTGCAAAAGCAATTAGAAGTGTTAGATTAAAAATAAGGAAGTACACTATATAAATTCACTAAGCACATTGCGCCGGCTTCAGGTGTGCGTGCATCATATTACATGCTTGTTAGGCTCAACTGGTTTTGTCAATCTGTCAGAAGACCTGAGTGGAGCAAACAAGGTGATTGAATCTGAGCTTGCGATCTCTGATAATATCTTTGCCAGCATGGCGCCTCTCAAGAAGACTTCATCCGTGGCAGCAGGGAGCAGAATGTCAGGGACGTTGTGTATGACATTGCCAGCCAAGCACATGTTCATCTCCAGCATGTAAGTGTATTTTCATCTCCTCTTCGTCTTGTTTTTGTTGGCCTGAACAGATTGATTCCCTTCAATTTTTCGGGTTCATCATCATGCATGAATTCAGATGATGTATCTGTATTTGGAGATTTACTGATTAAACGAATTACTAAAAATGTATTTAATGGTTTAATCACTCAAATGTAAATAATGAGAAAATTTAGTCTTTTATTGTTGCTTCTAGTTTACTAATTAGCCCTGATTACTCCGTGCAGTGAATACATGCATTTGACGAAGAATTTCTGTCCTGCACATTCAGGTCAAACGTATGAGCTGCATGAACCTAATTAAATAATTAGTAGTATGATTGAGATGCTGCTCCGTTTTCACAAAGATCTCTTACAGATCCATTCCAGATGATGCTCGACACATGACGGACTTATTACCAATATCATCTTTATTATGTTCTTCTACAGGCGAGATCATTCAGTAAAAATGTTCCAGACGCTGCCATGCCTGCTTTCCTGCAAACGGTAAGTGAATTCGTCTCCTCTGCCTCTGCCTTGTACTATTGCTCACCCGAAGATGGAGTGCAATTCCTCGTAACCTCACATGTCTGGCTCTGCATCTAATTACGCGTCTAAGTGATGGCATGACACAGAGTTATTTCTTTATTATAGTGGTTCCTTCTCAGGCCTCCAGTAGAAAAGCTCAGGGTTCAGGCAGTAAAGTGGGGGAGATGACTGAAGCACAGAGACAGAGAGAGAATTTTCTGTCCCCAAGGCAACAAGCCTCGCAAAGCTTTAATGTTCCGACCAGGGGGGGGTTTAACCTTGATTTTCTTCTCCTTTCTAATTTTTACAAAATGACTTCCTATTCCCTCATCTTATTTTTAAAAGTACATTTTACTGTTAATTACTTTTAAGGTGCTGATGTTATTTGTATAAGTGCAAAAAGGGCTGAGTGTGCCATTTGATGTAAAGATCGAGGACTTAAGCTAACAGCTATGTTTGATGATTGTTGGTTTTTGTCGGGAATATGAGACTGAACATTCAAATCCCATATGGAATAGTGGAAATAGTAGGGAATTGGATATTCTGTTGTAGGGACTAATTTGGTGATCTTGCATATTTCCTTCAAACCCAATGCTACGTTAATAGACTCAGTCAGGATTTACAAATTGCCCGAGGGGAGAAAAAAATGACATAAAAAATTGACTTTGCATTGAGCAAATAATGAATGCATTACTTTGTTCCCTGGTATGATTAACTGCAGCAATCTGTATGTGCATGCGTATTGCAGGTTGGTATCGATGATTACCTGGAGAGAGTGAGGAAAGTAGACTTCGATGTTTTCCACCCCAGTCTCCAGAGGAGGAACCCACTGATGCCCATTCAACTTTATTTCCGATCGTGGAAGAAGAAATACTGATGTTTTGTCAGAAGTAGCTCCTCTAATTTATACGGTTATATTCTTGTTACAACTGCCAATTTAAAACACCGACTCCCTGTGGTGCAGGGAATATCTGTGTAGTATGAATGTAAAACACTTACAAATGTCAAAGACATTTCTACTTTGTCCTAACTGTGTGCAGAATTGTCTTCAAAACGTGTTTAAGCATCGGAAGGAAAACCGTTACAAATCCAAATCAGTGTCCGTCACGAGAACAGGATAATATCATACAGCAGTGCGTCTGATCTCTCTGTGAAAAATAAGCTGTTTTGATATTCGACACAATTTTTTTTTTAAATCTAAATCATGCAGTGCACAGAAAACTCCAAAGTTCATGCACCTCTGAGAAATTATGCATTGTTTATACGCAATGATAACAGGTTGTGAAATTTCGAATCATCTGTGTTTTTCTTTGATTTGTTGTCTAATGTCTTGAATAAGCTTTTAGAGTGACAGCCTGGCTGCTTTTTTTTTTTGGTATTTATTTAAATCGAAGCATGAATAGAATGAATAATTTACCTTCTTAAAATTCACACACACTTGCACCTTGCTCTGAAAAGAAGCAACAGCTATAAGATGATACGAATAGTATTGTTTTTGTATTTAGTAAAAAAAAGATATCTATTAAAAAAAAAAAAAGTATTATCGGAGAATTAATAAGGAGCCAGTGTGAGTCAGATGTGCACTGAATAGCCTATTTAAACAACTGGGGCTGTGTATTGCTTTCCTTTTCCTAGGGTTAACGTTTCATGGGTTTCAGCTGGATTGGTTTCAGCTCGTAGCACTGTAGAACCTGATGCTGTCATGGTGACTGACTGAAGTAGCGTGGCCTGCTGCAGGCTCACTGAAGATGGCATTAGGAGCATTTAGTACATGTAGTGTGCTCTGTTCCAAGTTGGCTTGTACTTGATCATCAGCCCACTCCTTCATATGGCTGTGGTGCTGCGTTTTGTCTATGCTTTTCAAGCTTCAATATATATTACGTTATGTTTGAGAGAAAGTTGAATCATACTCAATTAATTCTCCATCGTAATTCGTTAACGAGGAGCATAAGGATTGCCTCGGAATTAAAAAAAAAAAAAAAACGTGATTAGGGAATCAGAAAATGAAAATGCTTAGAATAATTTACTTTTCAAGTGTCAGAAAGAAATTACTGGCAAGTACATTAATGACATTGCTTTTGATTAACCTGAACCAATTTTTGAAGTGCACCAGTCTATAGCGGGGTGGGGAAACAGTGACCTGGTCAGATGAGTCATCTTTTTGGTCGTGTGCATATGTGGCAAGAGAATGGTACAGGACTGAACAACTTGACTACTGTGTTGAGGGGATTTTCTGGCTCTGTTATGTTGTGGGAAATATTTTTGATGTTATGGTTTGAGTCCACTTCTGCCCCTGGTACACAGCTTCTCGTCAGCACTGCTAGAACACGCAACTTCAACTGAGTGGGTTCTCTAGACGGGGGGGTTGGGAGTCTGTGCATTAGAGTGAAGGGTCACTCCAAATCAAAACGTTATTCTGACTGATGACCTTTATCCTGTGATGAAACGTTTCCATCCTGATGGCCTTTTTTTTTTTTTTTTTTTTTTTTTTTTGGACTTTCAGTTTCTTTCCCCACTTCTTTCATTTAACTTTTACTTTCCAATTTGCCCTCACTGTTACATGTTCCATTTACTTCACTTACTGAAAAGTCTCACTGACGTTGACCGCACTCTCGCTAGTCCTTGCATGAGTGCTGGAGTACATAGTGCTCTGTCCAGCCACTTTGCTGTAAGTATAAGGACAGTTCTGATAGCACCTTGTGGACCTCAGCAACAATTTGCCTGAATTTTATGTGCTGCCACAAGCGATTACCTTAAGCAAGAGCATGTTCCCCCTATAACCAGGACAGTAGTGATGTGGTCTGGGGAACTTGAATGAGATCCAGGTTTGCAATCATGTTATAAAACCCGGCTCCAGGCTTCAGATACTGCAAGCCTTTAGCTGTAGCTTAGTAATTCGAACAGCTTGGTGAAAAATCAAATTAACACCTACGCAAAACATAATCAGTCATCCAAGATGCGCAACGTGCTTCTTTATTACTGCCTTGGAGCCAAGAGGGTTATATAGCTAACAAATAGAAACCACAGTCTTGCTGATGTTGTAGGGTTAGGGTTAGTAACCCTAACCCTGTTCTGTAACCTATAAAAATGGTCAACTGATAAGAGAACTGGAAAAGCTAAAGGACTGTAAAGCTGCTGCATCACTGTCTTTAGGCAGAGATGACACAAGAGGGAAACTACAAATGTGAAGTCTAAATTCATTACAAAGTAAATCTTGGATGATATTGAAGATGATGCTAATTATACGGATTAATATGCGTGTCACACCGGGGGATTTTAGCTTAATGAGATTCTGGACCACACACTGGGCCAGAAAAGGTCTCTGAGGAAACTGTTTGCTATGTCATCCTAAGAATGTGGTAAGTTTAAGGTATCTAATGTTATGTGAAGCCTTTAGATGAACAGTTTTTATTAAGACTTTATTGAGATTCGACATCGTATTGAAATAAAATTACATCTTGCCCACATTTACTGTAGTCTACATATAGTTAATGTACAGTTACTGCGATTTAGTAGGCTACATGAATACATCATCATCATTTACACACAAAGGATAAGAGAGGGGAAAAAATTCCCATGTTAAAGTCTGACAGCTCTGGGTCAGTGATTAAACTCTCCTGCTTTTGTGAAATGACAGGGTGTACTTTAAACAATTACAATCAGCACAGTACAGGTGCATATAATTACATTTTTAGAGGATACAATTCAGAGTAAATAGAGACATCTAGCAAGCTTTTGAAAGGAAAATAATATCAAGAACGGTAAGCTTCCTTAAGTGCAATTACATCCTCTTGTTGTACCTTAGTAGACTTGATTGAACATTTAATGTGAGAATTCAAGCGATTTGACCTTTATGCCAAAGTTTTGTGTGTCTGTGTGTCCATGTCTGCGCGTGAGAGAGAGAGAAATGCCTGACTGTACACGTCACAACAGCTAAAAGTTCAGCAGCTCTGTAGTCATAGATGTTTTTAGCTACATGAAAAAATGAGAAAATGTCTTGGCAAATGCACAGCATATTCTAGTGTACACAAACTAAGCAAGTTGAAACGTGAGGCAATGCAGTGCCAGTATGGGTTCATACTAACCCTTGTTGATAAAGCTAGGGATTGTGTAACTGTGTTGTGTCCCTCTTTTCTATTTCCACCGTTATTGTTTTCACATATTCAGCTTTGCTTCTCTTTTTTATTCTTATTTAACCTGTATTTTACCAGGCAAGGCATTAAGAAGAGTTTCTTATTTACAATGGCAGCCTGGAAAGTGCCAGAAAACACTTGCAGGAAAAAACAAAACAAAACCCATGAACAATAGCAAAATAATTACACAGAATTAAAAGAATTTGCAGGTGTGTATGAAAATGACCATAAGTAGGCCTTTGAAAACTGTAACAGATATAAATATAATATCCAGTTTTAAAGATTTTTGTAATGAATTCCAGTCCTTAGCAGCAGCAGAGTGGAATGACAACAGGCCAAAGGACATGCTAGATATAGGGGCTTTATTCTAATGTAAACAGAAGACCGTGTATTGTACATGTTCACGGAAATGTGAAGTGCAAGTGATTAATCGTCGTTGTCACACACCACACCACACAGCGCACAACAACGAAACGTGTTCTCTGCATTTAACCCATATGTGACGTGTCACATTGCAGCTATTTTCTGCGCCCAGGGAGCAGTGCTTGGGGGCAGCACCATGCTCAGGGTCCTTCAGTGGTACCTTGCTGGTCATGGGATTTGAACCTGCAATCTTTCAATTATGGCGCTTCGATTAGGTATGCTCTCCTAACCATTAGGCCACCATTTGCCCCATATTGGCTGCAATAACTCAGTTAGATAGGCAGTGAGTAACCAAAAAAGAGTATTCAATGATAAATTGAAGGTAGATTATGCCTGCTGTATTTTCAAAAAACTATCCTGAAGTTCTTTTATTACCACATCAGCAAAACAGTATACAGGATTGTATCATCAGCATATAAATTAACATGAGAGTTATTAACAACATTCGAAATGTCATTAATACATATGGGAAAGAGAGTGGAAGCAATTTCTGAACCCTGGGGAATACCTGAAGATACATTAAGGGGCTGAGAGAGATCGAGGTCTAGAGAAACGAGCTGTGCCCTACTGGAGAGATATTTAGAAAACCAAGCCAACGAGTGACCAGAGACTCCTATACTATATAATCTTTTTAAAAGGAAGGCGTTATCCACAGAGTCAAAAGCTAAATGTTGTTGCACAGTGTTGTTTTGCCCCCAGTGCAGATGTGATATCACTTAAAACTTTTAAAACAGAAGTGACTCATCAATAAACCTGAGTGAAAACCTGACTGAACATTGTGTACCTCAAGATAGTCAATTGGCTGCTTGTTGAACATTTTCCCCCAAAAGCTTAGAAATGCAAGGTAAAATATTATAGGCCTGCAACAGTTTGTCAGCCTGATCACCACCCTTAAAAAGAGGCCATACAATAGTTTCCTTCCAGTCAGCTGGTAATTCAGCCATGCGAATGTAGAGAATAAAATATCTGGTAATGGTGCTGTAAAGATTGGAGCTGCTGTTTGACCCATCTGGCTTTTTGGGATCCAAGGATAGCAATTCCTCTAAAACTTCTCTTTCTACAGTACAAAGGTTTGGAAGGAAAGCCTGTGATAGGCTGAATGGAAACAAAATGCAGATTTTGAACAAGATGAGAGAAATTCTCTCATCTCCCGATAGCCATAGGATGATTGGCTACACTAAATTGCCCTTGGTGTGAATGATTGTGATAATGTGTGTGTTTGTGTATCAGCTTTTTTTTTTTTTTTTTTTAACCCATTCAGAAATGGAGGAATCGGGAGGCATAGGGAGCAGTGGAGAGATACGCCAAGCAGAGTTTGTGTGTGTGTGTGTGTGTGTGTGTGTGTGTGTGTGTGTGTGTGTGTGTGGATGGTATGCTGTACAAGACTGGCAACCCTTTCATGGGTTATTGCCATCCACTGTTCTTAAGCCATAAGAACTTATGCAGATACAAACATATGACAAAAAACAAGACGTGAGATGATCAGTTTTCTTGCTCTGTCAGCCTTTGTTCCTTTGTTATTACAGGAAATATGGATACATTCAAAAGGAAAATATGAACATTAATATAGCACTTTGTGGAAATTAAACAGTACTGGGATTATTTATACATGGTTAACAATAGTAGCATTCAGACACCTGTTTTTGTAACATGAGTGTTAGGTTCCTGAGTGTGGAACAGTTTAAAAACATTTTTTTTTAAAAATCCCATTCAGAAACTGACCTGTGTTAGATGATTTAATAAGGAGCTCTACAGTTCACTGTACAGCATACAACGACTTTGCGGTTAAGCACTGCAACCACACAGTATAGTTTGTTCAGCTATTCATTGCTTCTGTAAGCCAAAGCAAAGGTAAAGAGAAATCCCATGTTAATACTAAGCAGTGTTCAGCAAATTCCGACTGTTAATGTAAACATACAGGCAAGAGTAAGTGTTGAGGAGAAGGACTCATTCCAGGTAATCCCAAAAGTCCTCCTCAGTAGGCTCTGAGAATCTACATCAGTACATTCATCCTTTTCTTTACAGTTACAATTGACATGGATTATGGATTACAATTTTAAAATTGTAGTCTATATCAAAAACATTTTAATTCTAGTATAAATAAGTTAGGATCCAAGGATTCCCTCAAGCTAAAACCTTGTTAGAATATTTAGAATGTTTTTTTGTTTCTTTAAAAAAAAAAAAAAAAAAAGCAGTATTGGTATAGAATTCATCAGAAATAACCCTTGGTTAACAATAGAATGGGAGAATAAAATCATTATTTTTTTCCAGGCATAACACAAAAGTCTGATATGAGGCTCTTGATTTTGCTTGGACTATACAGTAAAGCAAAAAAAAAAAAAAAGACATCTGTATAAAATAAACAAAATTTTGACTATCATGAACCGAGATGAGAACAAAGCTGATTATAATGTTATTACATTTATCAAATGAAGGCAATTGTATTGAATGTGATATGGTTTGCCATACAGGTGTACTATAACACACCCGTGATGTACAGACTGTCCTGGATTATTTCATGGGAATGATTTTGTTTGTTGGATTGTGAATGCCATGATTCATCAGAAGCCCTAGTGAAATACTCGCCCATCAGATGAGTCACAGCAATTACCCCTCACTATCAATATACATTACAGCATGACACATGGTGTGCGCTTATTTTACATCTTATTCTTAAGGTGATTTTTTTACTTTCGGGAAGGCGAGAAGCTGACGCGCTCTGAGTCTGAACTTTTGGTCCCTCACGCTATAAATGATGACGTTCCAGCAACTGCTTGCGGCCAGAATCCAAAAAGCAAAGAGTGAGAAATTGCACCATTCATATCCAGTGACGTTTCCCACCACGAACACCGCGACCGGAGTAAAGGAGGCGGTGAAGACCAGCGTGAGCGCGCCGATGGTTTTTGCCGCCTTAATGTCGGAGAAACTTGGTCCTGATCTACTCTGGCAGCCGGCTTGAGCCAGATGCCTCCTTTTCTTTGAATGATGGCGGATCGTAGAGAAGGATATAATGTTTGTCACAACAGTCCCTACTAGGAGAGTAAAATCAAACGCTGGGAAGAGTAAGAGGATATGCCAAGCCTGGGGCGGGAACTCGTCCGCTCCTGACGCGTAATTGCACATTCTGCTGCATGCGTTATACTCCAGCGCGATCTCTCTGCTAAAAATCAGCGGAGCAAGCGCTAAGAAAAAGCTGCCTGTCCAAGAACACACAATCAGCACGCCCGTTCGTCTTCTTGTAATAACGGCGTCTTTGTGCAAAGGTTTCAAGACAGCAATGCTGCGCTCAATAGTGAGAAGAAAGACGGTGGTGATGGAAACCAGCGTGCAGCCTGCAAACATGGGGCCGATGACACTGCACGGGTGGAGAGGTGTGTGCTGGGAATTACGCACTGTCCAGGTCGGTGCTGCCTCCGACATCATGAGCGCGATCTCTGCGTACACGGACAGAGGGAGCACAAAAATCCCCACGGTCAAGTCCGCCACCGCTAAAGAGGCTTTCAGGTAACCCTGAGGCGTGTGGAAATGTTTCGTTCCGAGCACCACAGTCAAAGTCAGAAAGTTTCCGAACAATATAGCACACATCAGTGATATCATGAAGACGACCATGAGTACTTTGTTGAGCGTAGTGCAGCAGCACATGCTGCACTTCGCCTGTTCCTCCAGCATCACTGCTCTCCTGCGCGTAAAGTTGCCGTCAGTCCAGCACCAGAAACACCAGAAGCAGACAGCTGAAACACGAACAGGCCAGCATGCCAGAAGTCTATACTGAACTACTGTTTAGAAGAGCACAAAATGATCGACCAGAAAAAAACGGATGCACTCACTAGCTCATAAATCTGAAAGCATAATGGAGTGCGTAAAATCACGCGCACCGGGTTTTTTTCCCCCCTCTCACACACGTTATTTTAGAAGATTTTCAGAAAGAAGTCTTAGTGGTTGTACATCTGCGAGAAAACTACGCTCTTTCCTCCATGCTTTGGAAAGCAAATTATGGAAACAAAATCACGAGTAATATCCACAAGTGTCTTTTTAAATAAAGTGAATTCCCTAGGCACATCTCGCGGCGTGATGGCTGGGCGCGCTCTTAAAAGGCGCTTGGTACGAGCGCTTTGGCACGTGATGCCAGTATGACGTGTGTGGGGCATTTTTTTTGGGGGGGGGGGGGGGGGGGCACTTGTAACTAGATCAAAGAATAGGCGAGTGCAATAATATACAAGATTCGCAGTTTTTAGATTGATCTGGAGAATTACTGATGCTTCAGGGTCAATCCTGAGCCAGTAGTGGGAATACATTACTCAAGTACTGTAGAATTCATAAATGCAAATTCGAGGTTCTTGCAGCTTAATTGAGTTTGATTTTGTTCAAATTTATATTTTGACTCCACTATATCAAAGATGCAAATATTGTGCTTTTTATTCCACTATATTTGTATATTTGTATATCATGTAAACCCATATTTACTGTAATTGAATATAGAATAAAGGCATTTTATTGTTTTATGAAAAATATATGTTCATTTTGAATTTGATGCCAGCAATACATTTCAGAACAGTTGGGACAATGTTTTTTTTTAGCAAGTTGTGCAATGCTAAAACAAACAAACAAACAAACACCCTGTGTAACATCTCACAAGTAATTAAGTTAATTGGCAACAGGCCAGTAACATGATTATGAATAAAAAGAGCATTGCAGAAAGACAGAGTCTCTCTGCATAAAAAGGGAAAGACTGTGTGGGCAAATAGTGCAACAAAAAATTGCAAAGAAATTGGGGATTTAATCATCTACTGTACATCATATCATTAAAAGATTCAGAGAATCTGCATACAAGGAACAAGGCCAAAAAGCAGTATTGAATGGCCATGATCTTTGGGCCCTCAGGTGGCACTGCATTAAAAGCAGACATGATTCTGTAGTAGAAATCATTGCCGAACATGAAACTTGAAAACAAGTTTGTCATGGCATCTAATCCATAAACGCTGGTTAAAACTCAAGCATGCAAACATGAAACCATATATAAACATGATCCAGCAACGCTGCTGCCCTCTCTTTGGACAGGATCATTTAAGATGGACTGAGGTAAAGTAAAAGGTCAGTCCTGTGGTCTGAGGAATCAAAATTTTTAATTCTCTTTGGAGCTCATGGACGCTGCGTCCTCTGGGCTAAAGAAGAGAGGGACCATCTGGCTTGTTATCATTACGCAATTCAAAGACCAGCGTCTGTGCTGGTGTAGGGGTGCATTAGTGCACATGGCATGGGTAACTTGAACATCTGGGAGGGCACCATTAATGTTAAACAATGTAAACAGGTTTTGGAGCAACATATGCTGTCATCTAGACAACACCTTTTTTTGGAAGGCCTTGCTTATTTCAGCAATACAATGCCAAACTGCATTCTTACAACAGTACAGCTTCGTAGTAGAAGAATCTGGGTGCTAAACTAACCTGCCTGCAGTCCAGGCCTGTCACACACTGCAATCAATTGACGCGTCATAAAATGAAAAGGACAACAAACGAGACATCTCATCTCATCTCCTCAGTTCCCAAACATTCACAGAGTGCAGTTAAAAGAAGAGGTTATGCAACACATCAAAACATGCCCCTGTCCTAACTTTTTTGAAACGTTTTGCTAGCATCAAATTCAAAATGAGCATATACTTCCAAAATAATAATAATAATAATAATAATAATAATAATAATAATAATAATAATAATAATAAAATTGATCAGTTTTAACAATTAATGTATTGTCTGTTCAAATTCCAATAAAATATGTCTTTACGTGATTTGCAAATCATCACATTCTGTTTTTATTTACATTTTAGACAGTGTCCCAACTCTTTTGGAAACAGAGTTGTAGGGACGTTTCAGGTTACAATTTTTCAGACCCTTCCTGTCCAGTGAAAACCATGCATCTCCAAATGTGATGATTTTGAATGTTTGTGATAAACTGAAAAATTGTGTTTCTTTACGGGTTAGGAAATTTGTTCTGTTCCTTAAACCTAATAAACTATTTAATACCCTTTGGATTAGCTGGAAACTGCATTGTCACAAAGCTGAAATCAGGGATCTTTTTCTGAGCACAGGAAAAGCTAACTTTTTAACAATACCTGGTTCCCACAGGACAGCAATGCAACAAACATATGATGATCTTATAGAATTTGATCCTTTGCTGTAGATTAAACTACCCAACAATATATAAAGTATTAGGGTGGTGCATAATGTCGTGGCCTTTTGGAACAAATTTTATTTGCAATCATCTAAAATAATCCATATAGTTAGTCTTCAAAGTAATAACCCTGTTAGATTCAATGACTCTGCCATTTTTCTGGCTAAGAATGAATATCATCATGAAAGAAGGATGGAGGTTTTGAGGAAACTGACTCATCTATACAATTTTGCATGTCCTCGAATTTTTTGAAATGTTGGTCAGAGAGTGTATGTGGCAGTGACCTAAACAAGTACACATTTTGTTATGCCTGGTGAGTAGGCTAAACTTCCAGTCCAATGCTAAAAAAATGTTTTTTGTTGTTTTTGCAGCATGTGGACTTGCGTCCTGAAAAAGGAAGATTTATTAATTTGACATTTGACAGTATCTCCCACACTGAGCAGCTCCTAATAAAGGTGTAATGCGCCTGTAATTCAGATGTTAAGCTGTTGAGCGATATTTCTTTCTGAAAGCGCATGTGGAACCCACCTACCAAATTTCAGAATCTTTCCCATTGTCTTCAGACACCTCAGAACAGTAGAATGATCGATATTCAAATGTCTTGCCAGCTCTCGAGTCTACATCCAACAGTTTCTGCAGCTCATTGTCTTCATTTCCTTTGGTCTACCACTTCTTGGCTTATCACCTAGCTCGAATTCACCTTTTTGAAACAGTGAACTAGTTCTTGACCACAGAAATACTCACAAAAACAGGACCAAAAACAATGTGAGGTTATTGTTTTTGCTATGGACCTGTCCACATTTGAATTGCACCTTCAGATCCACCACAGCCCTGAAGAGCATGAAGCATTTACTGAAGAAGTATAAATGAATGTAGAACTATCTCTATCTCAATAAATTGTAGAATGAAATGTTTTCTGACCTAGGCAGGCCACAAGAAACTGTTGTCTGATTTCAGTTTGTGGGTTGGTAGGCATTCAAGATACCCAAATGTACAGGTATGTCCATTAGCAAAAAAAAAAAAAAAGTGAGTTTAAAAAAAAAAAAGTCCCATATAATGCCTAGTTGAATAATAAGTGTTATTGTGTGTAATTACCTAAAAGTACCCTTAAAGGGTGCTCAAAATGTGCCCATTATAAATTAAGTTTAAGAATTATGTTCAACCTGGTGATATTAGGAGCATCACATTTACCGTAGTCAAGAATGTTTGGATTTTGGAAGGTGTATGAATATGCAATACATGAAATATATTGTTTTAATATATGAATATGTTAATATGTCCTTTCACAGCTTCCTCCTAGTCTACCCCCATTATCTGGTTAAACAACCCATGGCTCATGGTGTGCTACTCAGTTACAAAATGACAGACAGGAAGTAACAATGGAGAAATAGAAATTTATACATCAGAACCACAAACATACTCAGAATCTGATCTGGTTACTTGTTCTCTAAAACTGGCAGATTGTTGACTGATCGATTATGTTTTTACTGACATTTCTCACTCCTAAGGTACAATTGAAAGTAGAATAAAGTGCTATAATTATCTGTATTATTAGCATGTAACTACTAAAGAACCTACTAAATAGGTTTTAGCTTACACTAAGAAAATGAACTGTGCAGTAGAGGGATAAAATATGTCCATCTAGCTAAACGAAAGTGTTCAGAAAAGAATGGGCCCAAGCAAGAGGGAAGACAAAGTGAACATTAGTGTATGTTTTCAGAAGTGATGATGCTTAGGAGATTTATAGGGTTTGAAACCTGTTGCTAAGCTTGCTTTGCTTCTTGATAATTATTTTGTTTCTCATAGGGTCTGGTGTTATTTGTTATCCCTAAATTGTCACTTTATATGGTACAAAGTCAAATAGATGGAAAAAACAACAATAAAACCCTCTCAGAACATTACATTACTTCTGGCATTTCTGAGCGTCATTCCATAATAACTTAAACATGTGATATTGTACAGTAGGTGCAGACTTTTGATCCAACCAAGCAAAAGCTCAACAAGCTCAAAGAGTTCTAATTTTCCATGTTATATTAGTGAAGATGTGGTTGGGCGTGGTATGTTAGTTAGAGGGGTGCCATGGTGGATCTGTAGTTAGCACTGTTGCCTTGGTTTGAACCTGTCAGCTTATGTCAACTGACTACTATAAATTGGCCAAAGGTGTGAATGTGAAAGGCTGTTCGTCTCTCTGTGTTACCGCTAAAATAGATTGGTGACTTGCCCATGGTGTACTCTGCCTCTTGCTCAATGACAGCTGGGATTGGTCCCAGCTTCCCTTCGACCCTTAACAGGTAAGTGGTATATAAGATGGATGGTTGGATGGATGGATGGATGTTGACTAGAGGGAAGAACTCTTGTGAAAGAGATGTGAAATTGGAATAATGGGTTTGAATACCAATCTGTATAGTCATGAGCAGTTAGCCAAAATTCTGTTTATAAAAGGATGTGCTGATGTATCAGAGATTAAGAAACATTTAACATTTAACTTTATTTTGAACAGAATTGTATTTGACTATACACACAGTTAAAAGAATGCTTCACAGTGTATAGATCATTGAGCTGTTTATTTAAGAAAACCGTACCAAGCATCTACAGCACACACTTGAGACCCATGAATTGGCAAAGCGAAACAAATCAAAATCATCTGCATATCAGCATATCAGCTGCATCTCAGTCAGATTTAGTCATTTTTGCCCAAACCAGGGTATACTGGACAGGGATTAGTGGTTTTGTGATTGGTCTGTAGTGATTAGTGTGTATGGATCAGTTTTGTATGGATCAGTGGTTTAGGGATTAGTGTCTAGGGATCAGTGGTTTAGTGGTCAGTGATTTAGGTGTCAGTGGTTTTGTGATCAGTATGTACTGACCAGTGATTGGGGGTCAGTGGTTTAGTGATCAGTGTGTAGGGATCAGTGTGCATACTGCATGACCTCTGTTGGATAAAGCACATTTCTGTTTATGACTTCTGTCGTAATTTTTCTTTCGGGTAAATGAAATTTGGGACAGAATCATTTTTAACAGTGCCAAACGTTATCAAAAATAAATAGCTTATAAAAGGACTTTAAATGTCAGACTGCATTTGATGGTGTCAGTTTTCATATTTCTTAACCACACTGATAACAAAAGTTAAATACTAAATATAAACGACTGTATCTGAAGAGAAGGAATTGTCTCACTAGTAGGTCTTATTGACAAAGGATTGCATGACCACATATTTCCTGGTGCGCTGATACGGTGCCTTGCATAAGCATTCATGCCTCTTGTCTATATTATATTATATTATATTATATTATATTATATTATATTATATTATATAGTTTTGGGATAAATTATTATATATTGTTTGGGATATATTTAGCAAAATTACTTAGCAAAACAAACAAACAAAAAACTTAAAATATGTAAGTGCTAATTATTCAACCCCAACCAGTTGCCATCTCTTCATTATTATGGGCTATATTTTGTATGGATTCATGACATATAATCCCAGTTACAATAATTTCAGGACAGGTTATAACACTACAAAATGTGGAAAAGTTTAAAGGAGTTACAAGTAGGGGTCATTGGTTTAGGGATCAGTTGTTAGGGGTCACTGGTTTAGGGATCAGTGTGTAAGGATCAGTGGTTTAGGGAATAGTGTGTAGGGATCACTGGTTTAGGAATCAGTGTATAGGGATCAGTGGTTTAGGGATCAGTGGTTTAGGGGTCACTGGTTTAGGGGTCAGTGGTTTAGGGGTCACTGGTTTAGGGATCACTGGTTTAGGGATCAGTGTGTAGGGGTCACTGGTTTAGGGGTCACTGGTTTAGGGGTCACTGGTTTAGGGATCAGTGTGTAGGGATCAGTGTGTAAGGATCAGTGGTTTAGGGATCAGTGTGTACAGATCACTGGTTTAGGGGTCACTGGTTTAGGGACCAGTGGTTTAGGGGTCACAGATTTAGTGATCAGTGTATATAGATCACTGGTTTAGGGGTCACAGGTTTAGCGATCAGTGTATATAGATCACTGGTTTAGGGGTCACTGGTTTAGGGATCAGTGGTTTAGGGATCAGTATGTAGTGATCAGTCTGTAGTGATCAGTGTGTAGGGATCACTGGTTTAGGGATCAGTGGTTTAGGGGTCACTGGTCTAGGGATCAGTGTGTAAGGATCAGTGTGTAAGGATCAGTGTTTTAGGGATCACTGGTTTAGGGATCAGTGGTTTAGGGATCAGTGGTTTAAGGGTCACTGGTTTAGGGATCACTGGTTTAGGGACCAGTGGTTTACGGGTCACAGGTTTAGGGATCAGTGTGTAGAGATTACTGGTTTAGGGGTCAGTGGTTTAGGGACTAGTGGTTTAGGGGTCACAGGTTTAGGGATCAGTGTGTAGAGATCACTGGTTTAGGGGTCACTGGTTTAGGGATCAGTGTGTAGTGATCAGTGGTTTAGTGATCAGTGTGCAGGGATCAGTGGTTTAGTGACCAGTTGTTTAGTGATCAGTGTGTAGGGATCAGTGGTTTAGTGATCAGTGGTTCAGTGGTTTAGTGATCAGTGGTTTAGTGATCAGTGTGTAGGGATCAGTTGTGTAGGGATCAGTGGTTTAGTGATCAGTGGTTTAGTGA
>JAOVYU010000056.1:15230269-15245003 GCA_025674565.1 Synodontis membranacea | reverse complement strand
ATGAATATAAATGATCATGAATATGAGAGCAAAATAAAATGTTGGAGTCTTATTATTTGTGTGGTAGCCTGGGAAAACCCTACCACTTGTTTATGTGTAGTTCTGAAAACTACAGGATTTCCCTGAACTGAAGTATTTTTCTCTTTTGTGTGTATCCCAACCAACGGTTAAGAGCAAAAAACAAACAAACAAACAAACAAAAAAAAACCCCACAATCTGGTTACCCAAAAGAACCAAAAGAAACTTGCATGTAATTATTGCATTCTGAATGTGGTGCTGGATTTGGACATCTTTAGACAGAGCGTTTTAACTGCCGTGCTTGTTAAACCCAAAATGATCTTTGCAGGAAGGTAGTCTAGGCAAGATAAAAAAGCAAAAAAGAAGAAAAAAAAATGCAGTTTAGGTGAAATGTATTGATGGTTTCATTATGGTGTCCATATTTTGGTTCTCAAAAAAGAAGATAGTCGGGGCAGGATGGCAGCATGGGGCAGAATGGTGAGTGTAGAAAGCAAAAGCTGAATCCCAGACATTTTTGGCAATTTAGAAATCCAGCCCCAGACATATTTTTTTTAGGTCCAAACAAAAAAGAGGACATGTCCTGGATAAAGAGTAAACATGTTCACCCTAGTTTCTTAAAGCTGAAGTGTCAAAGAATACTAATACTAATAAATCAAAGATCCAGTTTTGCATATAGTTTTTTTTGTCTTTTGTGACAGAGTTGAGCCACAGGGACATCTGACAGGCTTCTCCAGGCCACCACACATTTGTGAGACATTTTTTGGGAGTCATTTTAACCTGACCTGAATGATTAGCAGAGTAGTCTTCCTGGGCATTGGAGTGGAGCACAAACAGCAACAGCACAAAGCTTAGAGACACAGCCCCCACCTAAAACCAATAACACAACACACACCAGGACTTTGCTTTAAAAAAAATTACATAAAATAAATAATGCTCTAAGCTTTAGAAAGACTAGAAAACTACACTGTGACTCAATTATCTACAACTTTGCAAATAAAAATCTGTTTGTTTTTTTATTTGTTTGCTTTATTTGTTTTTTTTTACTTTGTGGATATAGATTTTCCATCATAACTATTATGCAGTCTGTGGATTTAATTTCTATACGTTTCTATATGTTAACTTGTGCCCCTTGTAGGTCAGTCTCAAAAATTAAGCACTGCTTCACCAAAATGATTGGGCTTTTTACTAAGGATTACACGTTGCAGTAAATATTTTCTCAAAACTGAAACATTTTAATCTGCGCAACAAAATATAAGAATTTCATAACTCGATACCAATAAAGACACGTTCTGTGCAAAGTTAATTGACACAGAAACAGCTGGGTTAACTTAAACAGCTGGGTTAAGTACTAAGTAAGTATTTAAATAGTTTTTGTAAAATAAACCCACCACCGTCCCCCCACTCCAGATGCTAATAAAGTCTTTATTCTATCCATTACTGTTGTGTTGTCCTTTCTAGTTAGCCTGCACTGTCCTGAGTATTTATTACACTGTGATATTTATTTGTAGGGCACTTAAAAAAAAAAAAAAATACACACTGTCTTGTATTTTGTCCAGTTTTGTCCCAAATTGTCCTTGCCAAAGGAATTTTCATTCTGATGTACCGTATATGATTTATTTAAAGACAATCAAAACACACTTGGCAAAATATAAAAGTAAATGAGTGAGAAGTATTGTCCTGCTATTCAAATGTCATGCCCCTTATGCCTTTTCCATCTGATAGAATTTAGAATAAGTTAATAAGAAGTCAGGAATACTGGGTGGAGCTTTCAGACTGCTCTCACTAACCCAAAGGCTCTCTGGGGCAGAGAGGTGTAGCGTGAGATAGGGGTAAGGTTCCTCCATCTCTCTGATCTAACTGTCAGTCTTTTTCACATGTGCTGAAGGATTGATAGCGATCACACAGAGAACCTAACAAAACACTCCCACTTAAAGAAGCCCAAACTAGAAAAAAAAACCCGAACAACCAAATCTTTGAGCACTTTCGAGGTACTTTTATTTAATTATATCCTTTACTTGAAATCAATCATCGAAATTATGTTTCCTTTACTTGAAATTGAAAACCCGAACAGAATTTCAGACACTTGCAGTTTTCAGACACTTTTATGTTAAAGAGAAATCAAAAACAGTATGCAAAGTAGCATGACCTGTTAGCAGATGACCTTAAAAAAAAACCCCCCAGCAAACCCATCATTAAATTTTGATCATAACATCTATGAAACTCGATGCACCAAGATGAAATCAATAACTCAAAAATAATTCACAAAGTAACTAATCTGAACTTTATCACTGAATCATTTACACCTTCATCAGTTTTACAGTTATATGAATATGAAGAGCTTACTGCTCACCTTCACCCTGGAGCCTCCCATGGCCAATGGGCCTTTCCTGCACTGGATTCAATCTGGTGCGTAATTCCCACTGAAACTGGTCTCTCGCCCCAGACGCAGGCTTGCAGTTTTGGGCTGTGTGAGAACACAGAGCTCCGTATATGTCTGACTTCACAGCATTCTCCAGTCTCACGCACAGAGTTGATCCCGCAGTGCTGAGAGAGCCATGCAGTGTTGCTGAGCCCTCACCAGGCTGTTCCACGATCCATCCTTTCCTCAGCTGGGTGACAAATACCTGAACCTTCCCCAAACACACATAAACTCAGGCAAAATACTGAAAGGCTGAAGGGCCAAGGGTGAAGAAAACAACAACAATGTGATGCTATTAGGACGAGAGAAACTCATCTGATTCGTACAACTGCAATTAATTTGACATTTGTATTTTGCAATACGTGACTTGGTAATGTTTTACATTAACTGTCCTTTAACTGGCAGTATTTAGCATATTACTTTATCATGAACTTCAATATAAACACACCATAAGTAATGTTAACGATTGTCTATTTTAATTTCTTTTTTTAATAATGAACAAATAGTCAACACAAATTTTTTTATCATATCACGACTGACACCTGATTATGTTTGTGGTTTATTAACTGACAAAAAATGAAAGCAAGACTGAAGCTTCAGTATGTACAATTGGGGACCAGTTCAGTTAGTAATCAACATTTAGGAACATCCTCTAAATTATTTGTTGGAAATTACGCAGACATACAAAAGTCACCATCACACCCAGGTGTGCTTTTTGAATATCACATTACAGATTGCATATTTAATCCCCCTTTGGTGTTATTATAATCTTCAACCTTTTTGGGAAGGCAGTTGGCATTCCAATTCATCCCAAAGATGTTCAGTTGGCTTGAGGTCAGGGCTCTGTGCAGGCCTCTTGGATTCTTCCACTTTAAACTGGACAAACTGTCTCTTGCTTTGTGCACAGAGACATTTCATGTATGATCATGTTTGGACCTCTTAGTTCAGGTGGAGGGAATTATATTTTAAAGGCATCCTTTATAATTGTGTGCTTCTAACTTTGCAGCACCAGTTTGGAAAAAAACAATATGAGTGTGATGGTCAACCATCCACAAACCTTTGGCCAAATAATGGTATTTTTTAGGCCAAAAAATTGTATATTTTGTTAACATTTAAACAAACGCCAGCGAATAAATGTGCTGATGTTGCGCAATATTGCTTTTATACAAGTTTTATAAAGAAATGATCAAATAAGTGACATTTTGGACACAAGATAGACAATTTATTTTTTATTTTTGCTCTGAGAATAAAAATAGAAATAATTTTCCATGTCTACTGCAATAACAGTTTCGGTTTAACTGTTGCTAGAATTTTACAGTACTCAGTGGACTGGAGTGGATTGGAACTAGCAGTTATATAATGCTACTTGAGGAACCTCAAATGCTAACAATTTCACCAAATCATTCATAGTGATATATACTCTTCCACTGAGCTCATCCAGTTGTACGGTCTTTTATTTATTTATTTTTTTCAAATTATGTTGAATATGAAAATGTAAACATATTGGTAACGTCACAACACCGGGTTCACATAATTTTAACTACACCTACACAAAATCATAAAAGGATGAAAGCATGGTAATAAACATGCCTAATCGGTGAATTTGGCTCTGTTTGTAAACTGTGTATACCAGCACTTTGGAGTGGAACAGTCAGGCCTTCAAAGGAACAGACACTCAGGAAACTCGCAAATGCAGAATTATAAAAAAAATATTTCTAAGCTTTTATGAAACGAACACTAAAACAGCTCCTTAAGATTCATGTCATTTATTACAATCGTACACACTGAAATCCCACACTGACAAGGTACAAGGTAAAGTAAAAAGCTTGTAATCTGATAATAAAATGATATAATGGCGGCTCCATCTCTACTGATTTCTACACACATTTGAAATCATTACATGCTCATTTTGACTTATTTTTTTTCTTCTTTTTCTTGTGATGTCTCTCTTCGGGAGATTGGGAATTCCTGCACACACAAAAAGAAGTGAACAATTTAAAATGGCAAACAAAGAAACACACAATAAATACAATAGTCCAATAATCTGATTAAGAAAACAGAAACATTTTCAGGAAAAAGACAATCAGTTTATTTATCAGTCAAGGTTCAAGGTTGCTTTTATTGTCATTTCAACAATATACATGGTACAGTACATAGTGAAATGAAATAACGTTCCCCAGGACCATGGTTCTACATAGAAAGACTAGAAAGTTTATTTATTCAATATTTAATAATGGCAGATACAATAAGCATACTATATAATATTATGCCATATTTCAAAATACAGTTATATGATAATTTGCAAGAGGATTTTAAAAAAGGCCCTATTATTACAAATGATAGACTCAAGAGCATAAATAATAAAATGTGCAAGCGAAGCAAAGTTTACACTCACAATTGATATAGATATAACCTTAAAGAGTATGTTTCAATGCTTTACCTCCTTCTGCTTTTACTGCCTCTCTCCAGGCTGCGCTCACGGCTGCGTTTTTGGTGACGTTTGTGGCGAGAGCTGTTCTCTTCTCTAGAACTCATGTGAGATTCACGTGACTCAACAGAGGCAGAGCGGCCTTCCTCTGGCAGCCTTCTAGATCACACAATCACAGTGAATAAAAGTAAACAAGAACAAACTCATCAGTGAACACCAAATACAGCATACTGTGAGTGGAGGCATATAACATGCATGTGCCTGCACTATATGGCCAAATGTTTGTGGATACCTGATCATGTTGTTCTTCCCCAAATTGGTCACACAATTGTGCAGAATTTCTTTATATGCATTTTAATTTTCCTTCACCGGAACTAAGGGAACTACACATATTCCAGCATGACAGTTCTCTTGTAAAGAAACCAAGGTCTATAAAAGACATGGCTTACCAAGGTTGCAGTGGAAAAACTTGAGTGGCCTGCACAGAGCCCTGACCTCAACCCCACTGAACACTTCTGGGATGAACTGGAACACCGACTGCACCCCAGGTCTCCTCACCCAAGCATCTGGGTTTGACCTCACTAATACTCTTGTTGTTGAATGAACAAATTGACATAACCACACTCCAAAATCTAGTGGAAAGCCTTTCCAAAATGAGTGGTTATTATTAGAGCTGCACGATATTGGAAAAAATTCACATTGCAATATTTATTCTTTCTGCGACATATATAGCGATATTAAAATGCAGGATTTTACAAACTCTAATTAGCTGAATAGCTCTATTTTAATAATTAATCATTCTAGAATAATTAGCTGATTTTGCCCAACAATAACCATTATGATAACATTAACCATACAACACAAAACCATTGCCTCATTTGTAACAAATAACTTAACACAGAACCATTGTTTCACACACTTTTTAAATAAACACCAAAGTAAAACAAAGAGTTGGTTATCAAGGAAAAACAAAAATTTTAATGAATAAAATCCTTTATAACAGAGTACCTATCAGATAAATTGGTCGCGTTGGTTTGCTTCTTGTCTCTGTTTCTGATGTGAGTCTTTGACTGTAAGTGGTTGTCACGTGTGTTCTTGCGGGTCCAGTCTATCGTGTGCTGCAAAACTCACAAAAGAGCTGTTCTCCCGATTCATAAAAATCACTGGGGAATTGTTCTGCTCTAAACTCAGCACTAAGGGTTGAATTCCGTCATTTTTTTTGAGGACTTCAGTGTTTCAGCGAGCCTCTTCGCCATAGCTGACTGTTGACTTTTTTTCCTTCCATCTGTGTGTGTGTGTGTGTGTTTGTGTGTGCGTGTGGAGTCCCGCCTCAACAGCCAACACGTGCAGATGACTGCAGCTGCCAAAATTCATTAGAGACCTTTGCTTTGCCCACACACCGATATCAGCGAATTATACCACATTCCAGCTTCGTTTATCGCTCACTGGCGGTTCTGGAAAAAAGTCCCGCCATCCGCCTATATATAGCAATGACGCCGGAATGGAGAGAGAGACAGAGAAAGAAAGAAAGAAGCAAGCAAGCAAGCAAGCCTGCTCACAAATGAATTGTATGTGTGCTGAAATGTTTGCGTGACTGTTTGACTGTAATTTGCATTACTTGACATTGCACGTCCCGCGATGTGACTATTGCGAATGCGTACATCGCGATGACGATGCTGAAACGATATATCGTACAGCCCTAGTTATTATAACAGCAAAAGGAGAAAGAATCTGGACTGGGATGCACAGAAAGCACATATGGGTGTTAATGATGGGGATCCACAGACTTTTGGCCATATAGTGTAGATTTGGTTTGGATTGTTTTGTTTCTGGTCTACCACAGATGAAAACACGTTTGCTCAAAGTGACGAATTTTCCTAACTAATTAACCATACTATTATAACATCCAAATAAGGATTATAACATTATACGGGATAAAACAGGAAAGTAATCAAAGTTTGAAATTTTTGTTGATTATTTTCCAATAATAAGACATTCACATGAAGTGTTTATCCCTCTTGTAAAACTGCAATATACCAGGAATTCCAGTTTTCTCATGTATAAATGAACATGTTTTTTTCAAAATGTCATAGTTTCATTTGTTATTGTGGAACTTCCAAAAGACAAGTTAGTTCCTCAGTTATAGCAGCTATAAACAGTTA
Source organism: Synodontis membranacea (assembly GCA_025674565.1). Lineage (NCBI taxonomy): Eukaryota > Metazoa > Chordata > Actinopteri > Siluriformes > Mochokidae > Synodontis > Synodontis membranacea. Next base: position 15,237,976 of record JAOVYU010000056.1, on the reverse strand, counting down.
TTCCCTCACCAGCTTCTCTTTTTTTCTGTCTTGAAGTTAACAAGGCAAAAAAAAAATATATAAACAAATCTTGAAACAAAAAAGACCCTTATGTTACTGAGAAACTGGAACATGCCACTGGAAAGTCCTCTCTGCTACAGACTTTTCGGCAGAAAAAAGCACTGACACTTGGGACTTGGGAAATGTCAAATTAATGCATCCTTTAAAAAACTTGACAAGTGCCTGTGAATGAGCTGTTACTACAGAAATTATAACAGAATGACTGCATTTAACATAAACCTGTTTTTTTTCTTTTTTTAATTACAGAAAGCACTATTGGCCAGAACTGATCGTAGAGAAAAATGATACCTTCTCATTCACAGCCTTGTGGTATAACAGATAAAAGAACTTTCTCCAGCTACGATATACACTGCTGAATCACTAATATACATGGTGAATCACTTCATGTGCCTCTCTTTTTACCCTGATGCGCCAATCACTCTGGAAGAGGGTAAATCTGGACCCATCAGACCACATGACCTTCTTCCATTGCTCCAGAGTCCAACCTTTATGCTCCCTAGCAAACTGAAGCCTTTGTTTTGCGATTAAGGCTACACAGCTGTTTAGTCCCAATCCCTTCAGTTCCCTTCGCACTGTACCTGTGGAAATGCTCTTACCTTCACTACTGAACACAGCCGTGAGTTCTTCCGTTGTTTTTATTACGATTTGATTTCACCAAACGTTTAAGTGATCGCCGATCACAGTCATTCAAGATTCTTTTCTGACCACATTTTTTTTCCACGAAGATGATGGTTCCCCCCACTATCCTTCCAGTTTTTAAATAATGCATTGGAAAGTCTTTAACCCAATTTTAGTAGTTTCAGCAAACTCCTTAGATGTTTTCTTTGCTTGATTCATGCCAATAATTTGACCCTTCTGAAACAGATTAACATTTTTTCCACGACCACAGGACGTGTCTTCTGAAATGGTTGTTTAAGTAACGAGAAGCTAATCACTGCATCAGTTAGGGTTAAATAACAGCTGAAACATAATCATCCATGCAGTAATTATCCAATAGGAGTCTCTTGCCTATTTGCTTTTTAAATCCAGGTGGTGACTTTTTTTTGGTCAGGCAGTGTACATAATATAGACAAAAGTTTGTGGACACCTGACAGAGCCCCTGTGCACAATGGGGCGAGCTCAACAAAATACATGGTACGCTGAGGTTGGTGCGAAAGAACCTGAGTGGTCTACACAGAGCCCTGACTTCAACCTCACTGAACACCTATGTGATGAACTGAAACGCCGACTGCACCCCAGGCCTCCTAACACGCATGTGTTGAGTGGATACAGATTCCTACAGCCAATCCAAAATCTAGTGTAATGTCTTCCTAGAAAAATCTGATCTTGTTTTTACCCAGAGCTTATCATAACGGCAAAGGGGGACTAAACCCGAACCTGGATGTTTAACACTCATTACACATACGAGTGTTTGCTTCCACAAACTTTTGTCCATATATTGTAGTTGCGTTATGTGCTTATGGACTGGAAACTGCGTCCACTCTGTATTAGTCTGAAATGAAGCGGAATATGACCCTACAATACCTGTGGGAGTGTTGCGAAGTCCTGGTCTCTTCCTCTCTCTCCTCCTGCCACAGCTTGGCCAGCTCCCCCGAGTGGACATCGATCACTTCACGAATGATCTTGAGGATACAGTACCACACACATGACAAAATTTCCCAAACAAAAATGTCGGTGGTTCTCCTGCACCATCTTGGTCATTACTGCCCTCTAGAGGAGAAACAAACAGCTACAATACTGACCTCTGTGTAAGACTTCTTGGTGATGTGGACATTTTTTGCTCTGTATGACTGTCGGCGTCTCCTGTAGTCTCTCATCTCAGCCAGGACCTCGAGGTGAGACTTCGGGCCGCTTTTCTCCTCATCTGTGTTTAGAGAATAGATTTACAACATAAAGCTCCAGCAAAAAATTTTTTGTAGTTCAATCAACATTTTAAGCTACATAAGAATATTCACTCTTACTAAACAGTCACTGGTTAAAAACTTACTAATAAAATTAATGGATATCAACTGCAAGGACTTGTGCACTCACCTCTGTTAAGCTTGGACACAAGATCCACATACAGATCCTCATTATTGGATGCCTTTGCGCTCTGCTGTTCAGCCTCCTGTATTACGTGATCATACAGAGCCAATCGGTCTGCCGCTGTGAGGTCACATATTGCTCTCCTCTGGTTCTGAGGAACATCTGCAGGCTCAGTAGAGTAATCCTCTAAACACAAACAAGGTATCTGTTACTGATTGGATTCACGCCATCAGATATTTTTCATACCAAAACTATCAAATGAGAAATGCACCCAACATGTTTCCCAACATGTACTCATCAACTACCATTTACAAGATAATCATAATTTCTCCACAATACCTGTCCTTATTCAAGGTACAGAGGTGGAGTGTGTGAAATCAACACTGCAGTGGATTCTCTTGATACTGTGCCACTGGATCGATGGTCAGTTTTAAGCATAAATACTGACACCTAGTGTTTGAATTAGGGATGCCAATGCCAGAATAAATTCATAAAATTCATCCATCTGTCCATTATCTAGAACGCTTATCCATGGAGGGTCACGGAGAAGCCGGAGCCAATCCCAGCTGACTTTGGGCGAGAGGCGGGGTATACCCTGGGCAGGTCGAAAATCTATTGCAGGGTCACGGACTAGATTAATTATGAAATTTGTAGATTTTTATAGTTAACACATTGTTTACTTGACCTACAAGAAGTTTTACTTGCATTGGGACTGGGAGCTGAGAACACAGAATGAACATGTTTCAGTTGGCTCGCATACTAAAAATCCTAGTTGTTAAACTGTACATGATGGCACCTCTATATTTAATAGCTCTTGATGAAAACTTGATTAACTCAAGTCTCATACAAAAAGGTTTAATTCTGATACTATGACCTCTGCCTCCCACACTCATCCTTCTACACATGGCGGGAAGCTCATGGGTCCCATTCCTCGAAAATTTTCCTATTGCTATCAATGCTATTTTTTTCAAACTGTGAATGCATTTCTTTTTTTATCCACCACCCTGAGAGGTAACAACCAACATCCTCTTTAGTTTTATGGATTCTAAAACATATCTATATGCCTATATATATAATTTATTTTGTCTCTCTACACTGTCTATTATGTCTACCTGTTGTTGTCTTATGTGTCATTGCCTTTTATTTTTATGTTTACGTTTGCACGTTCACTATACACTCCTCAAATCTCATAAGAATTTTTTCATTTTACAGGATACATATGTTAAGTGAATTTAAATCATCATGTATAATTGGTTATTTTAAATTAACGTTTGGCTGTTCGCTTAAAAAAAGCAATTCTGGAGTCTCTATTAGACTTTAAATCAGACTTAAAGTGTTGTAGTATGCTGTTTACATGACCTTTAGTGATCGATATGGGATTTTATTCATCTGTATCTATTTCCAGGTTTGTTCCTCACAAATCCTCACAATTTCTTATATAAAGAGATGTAAAAAAAAAAAAGTGACCATATAAAGGATATTACAAAAGGATACACCAAGCATGAGTAGCAAATGTCTTGAGTAGACAGCCTCTAATACTCACCCCTGTAACTAGGGAAAAAAAAATAAAGAACAGAAATAAATGATAACAGTACCAACATAAAAGTTTTTTTTTTTCTCAGTGGGCATGAGATTGTTCACAGGATGTTGTTGAACTTCTAAGTAAAATATTAGTACATGTACAGGCCAATGTATCAAAAAAATACATTATAGATAAAGGGTGCACAGTTGTTAGTGTGAAACAAACTGTGTGCCCTGAGACAGAGGTAAAAGATTTGAAAGTTGTTAGTTTTTTTTTTTTTTTTTTTTGAGACTTACTTTGGCAGTAGTTTCCTGTTGACTGAACAGGAGGAGCACTCGCCCGGGCCTTCAGAATGACCTGATGCTGTGCATGTTTATCTGTAACAAATACAAAAAATACATGGCTTCAAATCACTAACAGAAAACTACATATAGTAAAATGAATAAATAAATAATAAAATAAAGCTGAGTGATGCTTTTAATATCACCCATGCTCACCCATTTTCATGCTGGGAATGTTCTTCTTCTCATAGCAGAATGATGTGTCATACATCTCTGCCTAAAACACACACACACACACACACACACACACACACACACAAGAAGTGTGATGGACGTATAACTTTAGTGCATGCAACGCATAAAGCTTCATTTCTTCTACGTCTCTCCAAACCTGTTCCTCTTTGGAGTATCCTAACTGACTGAGCAGACATGTTGCTTTGTGATCCTCCATGCTCCTGGACGGAACCGTGTGCTTTGGGTCATAGGGGCACAACTCCATCTTTTCCTGTTACACAAATAAATTCAGACTGTTAGCTGACTCCAAACAGCTAAACAGCTACGAAATAACGAGAGGACAAGCACACATTTAGAAACACGTATCTATTAATAACAGACTACTATAATTATATAATATTTAAAAAAAAAAAAGAAAAAAAAAAAGAAAAAAGAGAAGCTGGATTAGCTACCCAGAGGTAACATAACGGACTGCCGTGTTCCGGTTGGTCTAAGCAGGTCCAGGAGAGTGATGTGTCGTTCAAAAGAATGAATCTTTTAAGTGAACGAACTGAACCGAATCACTTCGTGAAGTGATCATTTCCCCGTCAGTTCAGTCGTCACCCCCCACCCCGGTCGGCTCTGAACTTCGGTGATTCAGTGAACGAATCTTTTGAACGAATCTTTTTAGTGAACCGATTCTAGTGATTCAGTTCATCTAAAAGAACCGCCGTGCCCATCACTGGTCCAGGATCAGTTTTAGAAACATTTTAACCTATACATTTCGCCGAATTCTACATTACACTGACCTCATATCAGCTAACACCGACCTGATCGACTGTTCCCAAAACAATCAGCGATTCCGTGTATTAGGTACAAATCACAAGTGGCTAACTGACTGCTAGCAAGCAAGCAAGTAACCACAAATCAGGCTGTTGTTGTTGTTGTTGTTGTTGTTGCTACCTGTGAAGGATAATTCTCCCAGCTCCATCCCAGCACCTCGAACAGCTCGGTCAGTTTCTCCTGGCAGTTTTGAGTAAACTCAGTCAGTTGTTGTAGAGTCTCTAACCGGCCCTGTAGCGCCTCAGAGGATCCGAAATCACTCATCGTCACCTAAACAGAACCAAACAACCTTATTAAAGAAGAGTACCACAACACGCTCCTTCACTAAACACACGTCGTGTCGTATCACTACCCGACCGTTACTTCATACCCTTCGCAGTGCACTACCGCAGGGAGCTATTGGAGATGCAACAAACAAACGTCGCGTGACCCGGAAGTAGAGGACTTCCGTGTTCCGGTTGGTCTAACAGATCCAGGATCAGGTTTAGAAACACTTTGACCTATGCAGTGCGCCGAATTCTACATTAGACTGACTTCATATCAGCTCACACCGACCTGATCCACAGACGATATATTTGGTCCCCAGAACAAGCAGCGATTCTGGGTTTTAGGTACAAGTGACAGTTTGGTGTTGTGTTTTATGCAATCAGATGCATTTCTTTACAATTATTAGATGCCAATGGAGCCGTCAAACTAGCCGTTCGGTTGTCGGTGACTGTGATCAGACAGAAGAGCTCGGTCATCACGGAAATCAGACTGCGCCCTGGGAACTGAAAGCAGGTAAACAACACTCAGGGCAGGTAATGGTAAAGATTCAAGAGTGTTTATGGGTCACGTGGGCAGTTAAACAAGTACAACACGCAGTGAAACGTGTCTCTGTCTTTTACACTGTGCAGTTAAACTTAAGGCTTCTAAAGTAAAAGATTAATATATATATATATATAATAAATGTGTAAAAATCAAAGGATAAAAAATATGTAAAAAAAAAAAAAAACGTAAACAGAAAAAAACACAAACCTTGATTATAATTATTATTTTTTACAGTAAGTATATTTATAAAGTACAGGGTGAGATGAAAAGATGTGCAAGAATGAGTTTATAAGTCCAGTTGTGGTGTAAAGTGCATTGTGCAGTGACGGTACAACAGTGTAGGACCTGAGTAACGCAGAGCAGCATTAACAGTGCATTATGAAGTGAATGAATAACCATAACACTATGAATGGGAGAAAGGCATGTCCTGGTTGAGGAGTCGAATGGCCTGTGGATAGAAACTCGTCCTGAGTCTCTCTGTTTAGGCCATAATAATGCAGAACCTTCTGACTGATCGCAGAAGTTGGAACAGTCCGTACTGGGGTGAGACAAGTCCGTAATAATCCTGTTTGCCCTGGTCTTACATCTCCTGATGTAAATGTCCTGGATGGACGGGAGAGCTGACCTGCAGCAGTGTGTTCCTCTGCCCGGATCACTCTCTGGAGGGCTTTCCGGTCCTTTACACAGTTATTCCCAAACCAGGATGAGATGTTGTGTGTGAGGATGCTCTTAACAGTGCTCGAGCTGAAAGCTGTAAGGCAGGGGAAAGCTCAAAACTTCAGCAGGGGAAAGCTCAAAACTTCCTCAACTGCCTCAGGTGATACAGGCGCCGCTTCGCCCTTTTAGGGTCGTCAGCAGACTTAACGATGGTGTTGGAGCCATGCGTGGCCACACAGTCCGAAGTGTAGAGAGAGTACAACAGTGGGGAAAGAACACACCCCTGTGGATCACCTGTGTTGATGGTGATGCTGCTGGAGACGCACGTGCCCACCCTCACCGCCTGAGATCCACCCGTGAGAAAGCCCAACACCCAGGCACACAAGCGTTCGTTGAGTCCTAGATTTCTCAGCTTTGTGTATGTCTATGATGCATTATTGTGTTGAATGCTGAGCTGTAGTCAGTAAACAGCAATCTCACATGGTTACCCTGCTTCTTGTCCACGTGGCTGAGATGCAGGATGTGGGAGATGGCATCCTCTGTGGATCTGTTAGGGCGGTAGGCGAACAGGAGTGGGTCCGTGGTGCCGGGGATGGAGGAGGAGTAATCAATAATCCTGACCTTAGACTAGACTTTTGTGGTTTTGTCGTAGGTGTAAACAGTGTGTGTGTGTGTGTGTGTATGTGTTAATGTGAGACACAGGATTACCTTTAGATAACTGTCATCACTATCACTATCATTATCATTATCATCACATTGGAGTTTTACATTTTTAAATAACACTTCAATTGCTTGTCTTTAATAATAATTAAAAATATCTATTATAATAAAATTAATAGTATTATTTAATATTAAATTGACATTTGACCGTAACACTCATATGTGCTTTGTTAAACATCCCAGTTCAGATTTAGTCCCTTTGCAGTTATAATAAGCTCCATTTTTTTGAGAAGGCGTTCCACTAGATTTTGGAGCATGTCTGTGGGAATCTGTGTCCATTCACCACATGAGAGTTAGTGAGATCGGGTACTAATGTTGGGTGAGGATGTCTGGTTTGCAGTCGGCGTTTCAGTTCATCCCAAAGATGTTCAGTGGGGTTGAAGTCAGGGCTCTGTGTAGAACATTCGAGGCCTTTCACACCAACATCAGTGTACCATGTATTCGTTGGTCTCACACCATTGTGCACAGGGGCTTTGTAATGTTGGAACAGGTTTGGGCTTCTTAGTCGCAGTGAGGGGAAATTGTAATAAATTGTAATAAAATACAAACTTTTGCCTATATAATGTGCATTATTTA
>JAOVYU010000056.1:15185318-15200804 GCA_025674565.1 Synodontis membranacea | reverse complement strand
CACACACACACACACACACACACACACACACACACACACACACACAGTCATCATGGACATGAATTTCACGACAATATTGGGCTTTTCTTTACTATTTATTTGAACTGTTGTTTTTCTGGGGAAGAGTGATTGCACAACATATATCTTTAATGGAAAAAATACAAGTATTTGGTGCACAAGTTTGAATTTATTTTGGGTTGTGTCAAAATTATACACACATGATCAAAATATTTCTTGGAATAATTTGTGAGTTCAATTAAATTTGTGTGTCTCCTGGCACGGACCTGAATTTGAACACAGTCCACATATATTCATTAGGGTTGAGGTCAGGACTTGTTTTAAGCTTAATGCCTGATTTATCCACTCCACAATCAGCTTTGATGTTTATTTGTTTGTCCTGTTGGAACACCCACGTTTCAACCAACTAGACGGTTTGAAGTCATGCTGAGGAATACTGAGGTTCTTTATTATTCCGTCCACTTTGTACAATGTACCAGTTATGGTCCCTGGGTTGTTCCTGACCATTCAAACCAATTTCCTCTCAGCTGAAAGTGATAGTTTGGGTCTTCTTCCAGATCTTGGCAAAGATGCTACCCTTCCCATTAACTTGTACTCGTTAAACAAACCCTTTTATGTTGTGCACAGGGAAGCTACGCGCTGTAGTCAGTCATGATCAATGACAGGAAATTATGAGGCCTTGAACTTGACAAATGAAAAGACAAAATGTAAAAAAAAAAAAAAAAAAAAGAACCACAGAATTAATAATCTAAATGGGCATATGAACCTCGTGGCTTTGTTTTTTTTGCTCTGATATGTATTGTCAGCTGTGAAGCCTTCTTTAGAGAGGTGTCTGCCTTTCCAAATCATTCACCATAGGTGGACTCCAATCAAGGTGTAGAAACATCTCAGCAACGATCAAGTGAAATGGGAGGCACTTGAGCAAGTGTTGTTTCATAGGGTCTGAATATTTATGTAAATGTGATATTTCAGTTTCTTCTTCTTCTTATTTTTTTTAGTTAAAAAAATGTCTAAAATTTCGTTTTCACTTTGTCATTGTATCACGTATATCGTAATCAAGTATAGATTAATGACAAAAAAAATTAAACAATTGCAGCATCAGGCTAGCAATATTGGAAAAAATAAAGGGGGTCTGAATACTTTCTGAAGCCTCTGCATATTTTTGACACTGTATGTATAATTTTGACATATGTATAATGTACAATTTTGTGTTGATTTAAGAAAACGCAAAATAATTTAAAACTTCATGGTGTAAGAAGATACCTTTTGTCCTTTGGGTCCTATACTTCCTTTAGATCCAACATTTCCTTGTGTGCCAGGTGACCCCTAATGGAAAGTCATTACCATTAAAAAAAATAAAAGCTTTAAATATATTTATTTATTGCAGCAGAGAAGTTTTAATCCGGAAGCATACCTGAGGTCCTGGAAAACCAGGGAAACCTTTCTGTCCTAAATCACCAGGAGGACCCACTGGCCCCTGAATCACAACAGAAAGATTAAACCTCTAATCAATCAATCTTAAAGAAAAGTTTAGCATTAACTTCTTCAGCAATTTGAGCTACAGTAGCTCGTCTATTGGATCAGACTGGCCAGCCTTCGCACCCCACGTGCATCAATGAGCCTTGCCCACCCATTACCCTGTCACTGGTTCACCTCTGTTCCTTCCTTGGACCACTTTTTAAATTTTTTTTTTTTAAATACTGACCACTGCAGACACTTTGAGGACAAAATGTTCACTTGCTGCCTAATATATGTCCCACCCACTAACCTGTCAGTGGTCATAATGATCTTGCTGCATGATCTATGTATAACCTACATGATGCCTTGATACATTTTTAATGCCTTCATAACAAATAAACAAAAACACCAGGAAAATTATAGTAGTCTGAAATAAAGGACCTGTGACCCTGAAGGTCCAGGGTTTCCACTTATTCCTGGTTCTCCTAGACGTCCTGGAGCACCCTAAAGGAAAGATATATATATATATATTTTTTTAAAAAAATCTATATTTACTTAAAAACTGTTGTTATATTAGCAAATGATCCATATTCTATTATTCTCATGTTGTTATTAGTGCTAGGTAAGACATACCGGTACACCTGCAGCACCTCGTTTTCCATTTTGACCCTAAGAAAGAAAGAACGCAAGAAAGGTTACTCATTTGAAGGTCATTACAATGAATGTATTGCAAAGCATGAGGAGACCTACAGGACTGCCAGTATCTCCAGGCCTGCCTGGGCTTCCATCTGGACCTGTCTCACCCTGTGATAGAAGCAGAGAGTTAGAGACTTTACTGTGTTATGACCAGCATTATGATGCTCACTGTACTGGCAGCAAATCCTGAACTTGATACAAATGAAACAACCAAGCACATATTACATTTTAGCATTCCATATAACTTTAGTGGCAGTGAAATGTTAGTGAGGGGCCTTAGAGTTACAAAACTAAAGTCCACAATAAATATCATTCTTTACACTGTAAAAAATTGCTGGAAATTTAATAGTAATTTACTGGCAGCTTGGGTTGTCAGTAAAATACTGTAAAGTTTACAGAAAACAACTGCTACATCTTACGTATGTTGATGCAGGGCACAGCTAAGCTGAAGAGTCTTACTCAAGGACTCAATCAAGGTAGTTTGACCATGTCATCTGCAACACAAAGCCTTAACCACTGAGCCACCACAACTAGCTCAACCTGCATGTGTTGATTTAATGCAATCTTTAGTGGAGTTAATTCAGTGTTAGAAGTAGTTAGTTAGAATAATAATCAATGCAGGCTTGTTGCAATGTTGTTGTGATGGCTTAATGGATAAGGCATTGCATATGTACCTCAGAAAGTATGTGGCATGGTTGGGCAAGACCCTTTACCTTGCTGTAACCCTAAACTGTATCTTGCATCTGAGTTGTGCTGGTTTATGTGTTATTTTATATAACATTAAGATATTATAGTATTTTACAACCAAAGCTGTCAGTAAATTACCACAGTGAGAGGAACACAGACATACCGGTAGACCTGGGTTTCCAATCTCACCCTTAGGACCAGGGACACTGTTGTCAATGCCTGACTTACCCTTAGAAGAGCAGAAGATGACAGAAAATAATTGGAAATAAAATATACTGAGATTGAACTAAAAGAACAAATGACGTACAGTATAATGTACAGGAAATGTTTACATGCCTCTTTTTATTTGGAAAACAGGCCTATCATATTTACACAATTAATTGATAGACCTAACATTCAAAGTACTTATAAAGGACTATGTATTCAAAGACTTAAACAATGTTAGATAGACAATATAAATTGTGAGCATTTCACGTTGTATTAGTGCAGAATTACAGGGTCTCTCGGAGGATAGTAGTACAGTAAACCTTACTGTAATCCAATATTAAAACAAAACCCCCCCCGATTTACACTGTGAAAGGTTATGCTTGAGCAAGAGAGTGTTTTTCGATCACAGACGTTGCAAAGCTTGCAAAGCATTTCAAAGCTAAGAGCTCAATTATTCAGTGAAAACTTGAAAAAACTTTTTTCCTAAGCGTGTCTCAGCCGTGGAGAGTAGGATCTCTGCATATTTTCTTCGGGGGGTTTTGGCTGTTACGAGCGATCGCGGACTGGGGGGGGGTGAGCGATCGCAGGCCCAGGGGATTTATAGGTGCGAGCGATCGCCGATGGGGGGGGGGGGGGGGGGTGTTTGGGTTGACCCAGGGATTTATAGGTGCTTATTTATGACTTCTCATGGCACACAAGTGTGCCGTGGCACACAGGGTGGGAAACACTGACTTAAAGGATACTGTGACACTTTCTATCTAGTGTGATTTGTCTCATTTAGGCTTTTCTAATAAGCAGTAAAACAAATAAACACCAACAAGCAAACATACAAACAAACTCACCGGATCTCCTCTCAGTCCTTTTTGTCCTGGGTCACCTGGAATTCCTCGGACACCCTTCTTGCCCTTTAACATAAAATTGTGTCATTAGTAGTCTAAACTTGTAAACTCTATGTATTTTATCTAAAAATCACCATAAAGATATAAGCAGAGTAGTGGATAAAAACTGTAGAGTACATTAAATTTTTACTACATCCCACACTGAAAAACACAGAGCAAAAAGCCTTTACTTGGCTGCCTGGATCGCCTTGTTCTCCTGGATGTCCCACTAATCCAGTCACACCCTAAAGAAAGTACATGGAAAATCTGAATCACGTAAATGACTGCATGCACAATTAATAATATAAATATGCTAGCCAGTTGTTTTATATTTAATAAGTATTAGAAATAAATGTTACATTACCTGTTCTCCATTTATTCCATCAAAACCCTGTTCTCCATCTTTTCCCTTTCAAATATAGCAGAAAATATGTGGCAATATTTTGCTACCTTATAATGTAAGTACAACCAACTACTATACTGTACATGATGCAATATAGATGGAATATACATAATAATACAAAATTGATTGTATTCAATAATTGTTATTCAGCTAAAATCAACAAAAAGTTCAAGTTTTATTGTCATCCCTTTATACAGCTAGAATACAGTACATTGAACAAAATGTCATTTCTCAGAGGACCACAGTGCTACAAATAATGGTACTGTGCACAAGACTACTTAAAGTGTAAATACACAACAATTTGAGATAGTGCTAATATTTGCTTTCTTCAGCGATTAACCACACACACACACACACACACACACACACACACACACACACACACACACACACACACCTCATTATTATTGATGTGGTAGTAATTGTAACTGTATGTGTTTGAGGCTTAATGTCGAAACTGTCAGAACTTAAGACACAAACAATTTACAATTTTATGTTTTCAAAACCCTTCATGTTACATTTCAAAACATACTTTCAAAATACAGACATTTGTATTTACATTTGACAGTAGCACTTGTACCATTAATTTTGAAATGAGACATTTGAATGGTTTGGTGTGTAAACATAAATGTCTCTGATGATTATGTCTGTTAGATCATTGGCAACAGTCATATGTGGCATATTTCAGTACTTACTGAATCACCACTGTAACCTCTGTTACCCTGTGGAGAATATTAAGACAAACATTTCTTAGGAAAAAAAAAAAAACAGATATGGGCTTATTTTATTTAGAATATGATTTGTGTAAGGAGGTGAACCACGGCTACCTTTGGACCTCTTTTCCCAACGCATCCTGGGTATCCTCGTGTTCCATTCAGACCTGGTGGCCCCCTCTCTCCCTGTAACACCACAATGATTTCAGTGTGAAAAATGAATACATATATACACACATACATAAAAATTAGGATGACTGCTCTGGATGTATGTCAAGTTATATGAACAGTGACTCATTAAAGTTCTGCTGGGAGTTTGAAATGTTGAAAATATATAGGTAGATCTACAATAGAATCGTACAAATCCTCCTTCTTCTCCAGGAAATCCACGAGGTCCTTCCCATCCAGAAGAGCCCTGCCAAGAAGGAAAAGACATACAATTTAATGAAAGTGCTCTCACACAGTGTGCATTTCGTCTGGTATCAAACATGTACATGATCATATATGATATGTAATACCTTTGTCCCCTGAGGTCCTTGATGTCCTCGCGCCCCCTCATGACCAGTGCATTTACACATCACATTACAGCACTCTCTTAAAGCCACAGCATCCTAGAAAGAGTTAGAAAAGTCCCAGGGATATATATATATATATATATATATATATATATATATACACTCACCGGGCACTTTAGTAGATAAATTGGTTGTTAACAAAAATAGCTAATGAGCCAATCACATGACAGCAAGTTAATGGATTTAGGCATCTAGATGTGGTGAAGACAAGTTGCTGAAATTCAAACTGTGCATCAGAATGGGGGATTTAAGTGACATTGAATGTGGCATGGTTGTTGGTGCCAGAAGGGCTTGTCAGAGTATTTCAGAAACTGCTGATCTACTGGGATTTTCACACACAACCATCTCTAGGGTTTACAGAAAATGGTCCGGAAAAGAGAAAATACCCAGTGGGGGTTGTGTGGACAAAAATGCCTTGTTGATGTCAGAGGAGAATGAGCAGACTGGTTCGAGATGATAGAAGAGGAAATACAGTAACCACTCATTACTCAAATACAGTAACCACTCATTACAACCAAGGTATTCAGAATACCATCTCAGATAGGCTACAGCAGCAGAAGACCATCATGGCTGCCACTCCTGTCAGCTAAGAACAGGAAACTGAGGCAACAATTTGCACAGGCTCACCAAAATTTGATAATACAAGATTGGAAAAAATGTTGCCTGGTCTGATGAGTCTCGATTTCAGCTGCAACATTCAGATGGTAGGGTCAGAATTTGGAGTAAACAACATGAAAGCATGGATCCATCCTTCCTTTTATCAACGGTTCAGGCTGTTGGTGTAATGGTGTGGGGGATATATTCCTGACCCACTTTGGGCCCCTTAGTACCAATTTTATACAAATCTACTCCTTTACAAATTATCAAAATGAAAATAGAAAAATGCTTGACATATAGTATTAGTTTATGTGTAATGTGTAATTTCGTAAATAACTGATAGAAAATATTGCAATTTTTCCCTATTTTTGAGATGCACTACTATCTACATAAAGGAAGCTTTTAATACATGAGAATACTGGTTGATTCTAGAGTTTGATCTTTGATTTTCATCTGATATTGTTACTCAGAAGGCTAATCTTAAACTAATTTGGCCCCATTCTTGTGAATTTCTCTCTCAGCATTTAGTATTTATCAGATATATTTATACTCACAATCTGCTTCTGTAAATTAATCCCCACATTTTGCATGCCGATTCTTAGAGGATCATGGTAGCCAAATCCTCGTCCGAACGCCAGCTTCTGTAGGTCCATGATGTTTAGGTCTCTTTCTCCTTCCAGTGCTACTGGAATCAGTGCATGGACTCCTGTCACACAAATACAAATGCAAAAACACACTAGGGCTGAGTAATTAACACTTAATCGTAATTGTTAATGTGACTCTAAGGTCACTGATAGGAAAGGGAAATAATAGTAATGTGTGTGTATATATATATATATATATATATATATATATATATACATACATACATACATACATACACATACACACACACAATTTCCCCATACCACTTTTCTTGAGATCCTCTGAGGCAATCATGAGGTCATCGACAGATAGGTCCAGGCCATCGGTGAAAATTATCAATATCTGAACACATCAGCCAATGCAATTTTGTTTTTTAATCAGGTTAAGGATGTAGATCAAAATTCAAATATAAGTAATGCGGCTATTTTTACACTTTGAAAGAACACAATTGGTCTGTATTTTTCCCAAATATCTCTCAACATGAAAGTCTACATACGTAGTACTCAGTTTACATGCACTAGTTAAAATTATGCTGCTCACCTTCACACCAGCTCCAGAGGCGACAAACTTATCCTGAAAAGAGCGCAGGAGCCGGGTGTTGAATGCCAAACCCCGAGTCACCTGCAATGCCATCACCTTCTTCATTATATCTTCATTATAATGCTTAAAATTTGTGTCATACAGTATCATGCCATCATTAGCAACCAACCGGAAACCAATGTTGGTTGACAGAGAGCGTGGCTGGGGTATACAGCAAAAGTTGTGCAAAGTGGAGATATATCTGATAATCTCGGGGAGGTAGGCCCGAAGCTTATATTGGCTAAAGAAGAGTGACTGTGAGCTTGAACTACTGTGAGAGATATCAAATCCAATACCAATATCTACAGTGCAGTCTGTAAAAAACAAACAAACAAACTGTTATTTGGAGGCTGTGTGTTTATTTAAAAATAGCCATATTCATATTTAGGAATATTAAAAAATAACTCACCTGGTGTATCCATTGGTTTGCAAATTTTACTGGTTACCTCCTGTGTTGTTCTATTTAATTTGAGTTGGTCAAAACTGTGCACAAGAAAAACCCTTTCAGGTGACCCAGCAATGTAGTTGAGCTGTGGGACTGAGATGTCACCTATTCCGATCACAAACATCTCAATGCCCTTGGCCCTCAATTTATCAGCTGCATCATTAACTTCGTCCTGTGATTTTCCATCAGTGATCAGCAGCAGGTTCTGTGAAATTCCTTCTTGAATGCGGCTTCCTTTACTGGCATGGAAGAACTCTTCCACTTCATTCAGAGCATTTCCAATATTTGTTAGCTTTTTCATTTGCTTGATGGCCTGAATGGCTGTCTTCATATCCACTACATTATAATATTCATTCAAGTAAAATTCCTTTCTGTAGTTTGAACTAAACTGGGCAACACCAACTCTGAAGAGGTCTTGTTTGATGCGAATATTGTCAGTGAGGCTAAGCATAAAATTTATCATGATATTCCATGGCTCCGCTTTAATACTTATAGACCCATCAATCAAAATGACCAAATCAGCAGAGGCTTTTTGACACTCTGGAAAAAAAGTGAAGTCAGACTGAAATCAGAAGTTATGTAATGCGCTACGGGAATATAGTGCTCTCTTTGATAAAACATACAAATGGTTCTCTTTATGATAAGAAAATTATGACAGTTCATTCACCTTGGAGAAAGCTCAAAATACATTCTGGTAGTTTTCTAATATTTGAAATTATTCTTGAGTAGCAGCATCTAGCAATAACTGTTGCTTAAATATGTGTATCATTCAATTTCAGTTAAACTTACACAGCTAAAACAGAAACCTAAAATGTAATGTGTCAATGTTCAGTGCTGAAATGCTAATATTATGGAATTACCTGGTTTTGTGTTGTTGCAGATCACACTGGAAATGTTTTGTTGCAGGGCCTTCAAAGCCTCAAAGTCATCAACCAGGAAAACCTTGCTTTTGTCTTTGGTTATGGTTTCTAGTTCACTTGTTTTTGCACTGGCTACTCCAATACCATAGACACTGACTCCTTTTTTATGAAGCTCATTAGCGGCTTTGGGTAAATCATGTGGGTCTGTGGCCTCACCATCAGTGATGACAAACAGCATCTGTGGGATACCTTTTGCACCTCTCCCACCGTTGGCTTCACGAAAGTAATCCAGAGAGTAAAGTAGGGCCTTGGCTGTGTATGTGTTCCCACCTCGATGATTTAGATTACTTATAGCATCCCGCACTTCTCGTTTACTGTAGTACCGATTAAGGGGAAATTTGATCTCGGGATTGTCAGAGTAAAGGATAGTACAAAAACGGACATTGTCTTTTCCAACCCGCGTGGTGTTCACCACTGAGTCCATAAAGATCTTCATACTCGTAAAACCATCATTGGTAATGCTGCCAGAATCATCCACTAAGAAGACAACATCTGCTACTTGTGACTTCTTGCAATCTAAAAAGAAAAGAACCAAACAAAACATATCATACAAAAGAAAACACATTTCAAAGCATATTTAAAACCCTGAGTGTTCAATATCCTATTCCAAAATCACTGGCATTAACACTCCTGTTTTTTTTTTTTTTTTTTGCAAATTAGCTATATCATTGGTGTTTGCAGGTCAGTTCTGACCCTGTATGACTACATTACCTCAAAATGGCCTTAAAACATTTTTCCCCCTACATTTTCATTTGACAGTACTTACTAACTTCTCACCCATAAACAACATAGACATTAACTAATTTTTTATCATATTTTACTGTCCATAATTACCTTATTTGTCTTACAACAGGCTATTGGTTTTCCCTACAAAATGCACTTTGTAGCACATTTTTTTAGGATTTCATTCCTCTTAAGCAGTTAGGAGCCTTATTCCATTTGAATAACTTTTTATAGCATGTGTGTATTTTACAAACATTTTATTTGTGTTCAATTTGTGTTCAATTTGTTAATTCAGCCACATGAGCAGTAGTGAGGTCTGGAGTACAGTTGGTGTTCTAGTTCATCCCAAAGGTGTTCAGTGGGGATGAGGTCAGGGCTCTATGCAGGACAGTAGAGTTCTTCCACTCCAACCTTGGCACTTTATGGAACTAGCTTTGTGCACAGTATTGTCATGCCAGAATTTGTTTCGCTTAGACTCTTTAGTTCTAATTGAAACATTAATGCTACAGCATACAAAAATATTCTAGACTACTGTGTGCTTCCAACTTTGTAACAACAGTTTGGGCAAGGCCCACAAGCCATTCTACCTTGTCATGGATCATGCTTTTTTTTTTTTTTTTTTTTTTTTTTAAATCCCTTTCATCATTTGCTGCACATTTTTTCCTCACATTTCCTTATTATAGGATACTTCCTCGTGTTCTAAATTGATTTTTTCAGTACAGCATCTTGTAAATCATGACCATGTTCTTGTTCAGTTTTATCATTGACTCCATAGACCAGTGGTGTCAAGCTGCATTCAGAAAAGGCCGTGTGGGTACAGGTTTTCATTCCAACCAAGCAGGAGCAACACCTGATTCCAACTGTTGTCTTCATGGGCAAGTATAGTAAAATTTGAATAAAGCATATCTTATTGTTCTTGATTGCAAATCACAAAATGCACAAACAATGAACACAACAAGTGTCAAATAACCACCATGCAACCTGCTTTCTTTCTGCAGAATACCACCTCACCCCAATAGTTCAGTCTGAGTTTCGGGTAGCAGCTTCACCGTGGTGAAGTTGGCCTTAAATTGGGACATTCACTGCATACTCAAGATTCAGATTTCTATTTCTCAAGAATAGAAAAGGGCAAAATATGTATTGTCATACTCTGGAGTAGACAGAGAACCAAGTGTTATTTTAATATTTTCTCTCATTAAAGTTAATAAATCTAAAACCAGTCATCCAGAAATGCAGGTTACAAACACTTAATATAGTAATGGAGTCAGTAAGGGACCATTTAAAAAGTGCATAACATGGGCAACTATATAATATTCCACCAAGAATCTCACAAGATTTTTGCTCTCTACACTCTCTGCCCCATCCACCTATATATACACATATATGGGAGACCTCATGGAGGTCTATATGGAGGCAATAATCCAACTGAGAACAGAATCAGTAATCCAACTAAGAACAGACAATAGTCTAACAGGAATCTGGTCAATAATCCGACAGGAACAGAGTCAATACCCCAACATGAACATGGTCAATAATCCGACATGAACATGGTCAATAATCTGACATGAACAGAGTCAGTATTCCAAACCATGTCCTGTGATAGAGAGGATTACCGGCGCGAGGTCCAGCACATAACAAAACTCACAGGCAGACGAGACAGAAGGGCTAGGCAGAAATCAGAAAGCAAAACAGGCTGAGATCAAAACCAGATAAGCAAACATGAATAGCTTGGCATTAACACATCCAAAAATGGCTATATTGCTTCACAAAGAGCCTCTGCCTGAGGCTCTCTTTAAAAGCACTCTTAGCCTGAGTGTTAATTGGATACACCTGTATCCAATCAGTAGTTCTGGGAGACAGAGCACACGTGCATGCTGGCCATCTTGTTCGTAGTTCATGCTGCATGGGAAACGTAGTCCGTGGCTGACATGTGCATGACAGAACCCGATAGAGCACATGTGCACGTTGGCCATCTTGTTTGTAGTTCATGCTGCATGGGACATGCAGTCAATGTAGTCCATGTCCGACGTGTACCTGACAATCATACTATGTGCACAGGCAGTTCTAGTGAAAGGAAATCTTAATGCTAGATCATACAAAGACAATTGTGTGCTACTAACTTTGTGGCAAAAGTTAGGGAAGGTCCACACATGGCTGTGAGAGTCAGGCGTCCAATGATTGTACAAGCAAAATAAGAGAGATCACATTTTTTCTTCGTTCTGCTGTTTGATACAGATATTCACTGAAGCTCTTCATCTGCAAGGTTATTGGTACCAGGTGGGCTGGTTTGACTAATTCAGAAAGTAAGCGAGTTACAGTTCTCTGGGTCAGATTGAAAAGGAAATGCCTTGTTGATAAGAGAGATCAGAGGAAAATGACCAGATTGGTTTGAGCTGTCAGGAAGGATATGATAACAAGTAAAATCACTCTTTACCTTTGCAGTGTGCAGAAAAGCATGTCAGCATGCACAAAACATCAAGCCGTGAAGTTGCCTTTGAAGTTGAAGTTTAGAAAGGTCTTTTTCCAGTCTTTAACGACCCAGGATCGGTGAATCAGTGCCCATGTTAGCCTCTGATTATTGGCTTTAGTATTTCTCTTGGCTGACAAGTGGAACCTGATGTGGTCTTCTGCTCTTATAGTCCATCCACCTCAAGGTTTGATGTGTTGCGTGTTCTGAGATGCTTTTCTGCTCACCGTGGTTGTTGAGTGCTTATTTGAGGTACTACAGAATTCCCCACAGCTCAGACCTGTCTGGCCATTCTCCTCTAATCTTTCTTATCAACAAGTTGTTCCAGCCTGCAAAACCTCTGCACACAGGATATATATATATCCTCACCTCTAAACATTATAAAGCTTATAAAAACTAACGAGAGTGAAAATAACATATAGGCTGTTGTCTGCAAGGTGATTGTTGCATGAGGAGCCTGAAGAACACTAAACAGAACAAAATATCACACGCTCTTGTCTCATAACTATCCTCAGTAGGCAAACCCCCCCCCCCCCACAGATTTCAACATGTGTTTTTTTTTTTTGTCTAAAAAGCAAGCCAACATTCAGAATCCAGGTGGGAAAAAAAGTATATCCTATAATTAAGAAACATGTAGAACCACATTTAGCAACAATACCTTGAAGTAAACTCTTTTTCTGTAGGAGTTTATCAATCTGATACATTGTTTTGGAGGAATTTTGGCCATTTCATTGACGTTGAGCATTCGTTTATTTTTTGGGGAAAAATGACTACATATTAAAATCTGCTGTATTTTTTTTATTTTTGTTTTTACCTAGGGTTATTTGTTTGTTACAGATGTTGGTGTAGACAGCACAGTTATTATTTAGGCCTGATAAATAAAAACATAGAATTGAAAGAGAGTGCATTTTATTTTCCCTATGTCTGTACAAGTAATCCCCATTTCCAATGTATCCACACTCTCAGAAAAAGATATCATCTAGGACCCTGTTTCAGGTTGTCCCTCTTTCTGTAGGTTCTATGCAGAATCAGAAGCAGCTCTTTTATGAAGCTGGAATCATTAATAATGTAAAGAATTCTTAAGAGACTATTATGTGTCTTATTATAACTAACTAATTAAAAAATCAAAACAAATTAAATAATAGAGGTGACACAATGTTCATTGTGTATCACTAGCATGTACCAAAATAGTTGCTTTTACTTTTAATACAACTGATGGAATATGAAATTATATTAATATGACTCACCATTAACAGAAGTGCAGATCTTAAGCAAGAGCTCTCTATCTAGGAAGTCCAATGCATCAAAATCTCTTTCCAGATAAACGTTTTCCTGAGTTCCACCGATCTCTCGCAGCTGTGTGCTGTTAGCATTAAGCACTCCTATGGCATATATTGTAACACCGTTGTCTCTGAGGTCTTGTGCAGGCTTAGCAACAGCATCCTGTGATTCACCATCCGTGATCACAATGAGGATTTGTGGAATGCCAGAACGACCTCCTTGTATTGGACCAAAGTACTCCTTCAAAGCACTGAGTGCATTCCCAGTCATAGTGCCTCCACCCAACTGGTGAATACCATAAATGGCCTGCTGCATCTGGAGTTTGTCAGAAAATTTGTTAAGGGCAAATTCAGCCTTTGGGCTTGTGCTGAACTGTACTACTCCAAACTGTACACCATCCTTGCCAATTGTAGAGTTGGATACTATTGTATTCATAAATTTCTTCATCTTTGAGAAGTCTTTAGGGTTAATGCTCCCTGAACCATCAATCAAAAAGATGACATCTGCCAGCTGAATGTTCTTGCAGGCTATGAAATAAAGAAATACATTATAGTCAACATAATCCTTCATCAATCAGAATGGTGAAATATTTAATTAACTTTCTCAGTAACATGCATTGTTTTCTGTTTTCCATTTTCTAACAATATTTTCAGTTACATCACTTATTTAAGAAAGTGAAAATGTAATATTCTAGACTTTTGTAATGTGCAATGAGTCTCAAATATATACAATTTTCACTTGTATAACTGATGGAAAATATTGCCATTTTTATATTATAATTTTTTTTAGATATACTAGTATATACAGTATATATCTCTCTATATAAAAGTAACTCCCTTACCCTCATCTGAACAGAAATCCTTAACAACTTTTTCTTTCAGGGGTCTCAGTGCATCAAAGTTGGTGATATAGTACATCCTCTTTGGGTCAGCTGCCATCTCAAGTAGCTCCTGCTCATTTGCGTCTTTCACTCCAATGGCATAGATGGTCACCCCCTGGGCTCTCAGCTGTGCTGCTGGATCTTTCACTTCATCCTGGGACTTTCCATCAGTAATGACAATGAGAATCTCTTGAACCTTAGTACCACGAGTCTTTTCAGCCTCCGTAAAGAGTGGTCTCATGAAAGACAGAGCCTGTCCCGTCTTAGTGCCTCCACCTTTCTGTGTTATGCTTTCCACAGCGCTTTCAAGGGAGGCTCTGTCATTATACTCATTCAGTCTAAACTCTAGCGTGGGGTTACTTTCAAATTTCACCACACCCACGCGGACTTGATTTGGTCCGATATTAAACATGAGCAGAAACTCAACAATGAACTTTTTCATGTCCTGGAAGTCTGGTGGATCAATACTCCCAGAATGATCAATTAGGAAATAGATGTCTGCTTCTTCTGTCTGGGTACATCCTAAAATTGTAATATTTTTAAATTGACATATAGAACTGATTGTCATGGCTGTCATAAAAATGAATCACAGTAGATAATAAGCTTAATTTTTATGATAAGCTCAACTGTTATGATTAATCAGCAATAGATTTTCAGTGTCTTACCTTGTTCTACACTGTATGTAATGGACTTGTCATCTGAACGGACAATATTGTTACACAGAGTCTTCCGCAGTACTTTTTCCATTGAATTAAGCTTAGCAAAGCTTTTCACATTGAACAAAAACCTATCAGGAGGATAAGATGCAAGATCTTTTAGTTGTTCCACATTAGCTTTTGTGACTCCCATGGCATAGACCTGGACTCCACTGCGTCTTAGCAGAGCAGCCTGAAGTGTGATATTATCCAAGGATTCCCCCTCTGTTATGACCACAGCAATCTGCTGCACTCCTGAGGCACGTCGGCTGCCCGTGTCCTTATTGAAGAGTTCCTCTCTTGCCAGCTTCAGGGCACTGCTAGTTTTAGATTCACCACCTCTAAAGAGCAAAAGTTTAATGTACTGCAGGATGTCTTCTTTGTCATCAAAAGTGTTTAGGTAGAAATCAGCTGTAGGTGTGTCACCGTACAGCACCATTCCCACCCGCACACCATCAGAACCTTTAATCTGCAAGCCATTAATCATGTTGTGGAGAAAGTCACAGACCAGCTTGAAGTTGGGAAGGGTAATGTTGTCCGATGCATCCACAATAAACACTATATCAGCCACCGGAGCTGACTTGCAGTCTGTGATGTAAACAGAGACACACACATATAT
>JAOVYU010000056.1:15125931-15138720 GCA_025674565.1 Synodontis membranacea | reverse complement strand
AATCATTCTAGAATGATTAATTATTCAAATAGAGCTATTCAACTAATTAGATTTTGTAAAAACTTGCATTTTAATATTGCAATATATATCGCAGAAAGAATATTGCAATGTGAATTTTTTCCAATATCGTGCAGGAGGAAACTGGAGTTCCCGGAGGAAACCCACACAGGCACTGGGAGAACATGCTAACTCCACACAGAATGGCACCCTGGTTGACTCAGGGATCAAAACAGTTTTCCAACCCCCTTAGCCAGTGATAAATTCATTGTCTATTTTGATCTGTTACAAAGTACAGGATGGGTTTTGATTCAAACACATTTGTAATCTTTCAGACTATAATCCAGTTCATCACAAAGGATAATTACTTTTTCATACCTGAGAATAGATCTTTTAATAATTTAGTCCACTTCATAAATGAAATCATGTTTCCAAAATAAGCTCATTCCTAAACCAGAATCATTAGCAGAATCATTAGTCTGTACATTTAAAAGGCTAAAAAAAAAAAGTATTCACACTTAAGAACCCCAAGTGCCCAAATCTCACATTTTTGTAGTAAATAATCTGAGGAGAATGCCATGTTGTGATGAATCATGGTTTCTTACTGAGTCACTCTACAACATACTATGGTGAGAATTACAGGATGATATGCAAAGAAGCGAACAAGCAGAACTAAACCCTTATCAATCTGAACACTTAGTAACCAGTGCTCAACAAAACAGAGAGACCAAAAAGAATGCAGATGCGTGTGAGGAAGACAAAAACAAAACAAATTATCTATTGGGTCCCATGGGGAACTAATTTCATAGACACACAATATTCTAGCGAAGCCCTTTGTGGTATTTTTGATTCTGACTGGTCACGGTCTGATGATTTGTCTACATGTTGTGTTACAAATGTTACACATTAAATGTAACGATTAACCAGGTAAAAATCATGTCATTCTTTAATAAAAAAAAAAAAATTATTATTAGCAAACTGCAGCAGTACAGGATAAATAAAACACAATACACAGAAAATATGGGTCCACATCACACCACCCTGCTGTTTCCATTTTCCTAGAACAGCACGTGTTTTATTCCTTACACATCAACATCAACTCTTCACAAAAGGTAATATCAAGTAATTTGTATATGTTTAACCTCAGTGCTTTGGAAAAATTTATCAAAATCATCCTCATGACTAACATTTGTGATTCAGGGTGTCATTCTTTTTAACTCAAAATGCTGATGAAGATAACACTACGTTTCCATTTGGATATAAACAAGAACACACAGCATTCAGTGAGGAAACCTACACCACTACATGTAACCTGCTTGGTTTTATCTGAGCCCTTGTCTGCAGAAGCATGCACAGACCGTGTGGAAAACAATTTGTGCAAGGTGGGGGAAGCAGGGTACAGCTCAGCCTGATGTTGTTACCAACCTGACAAAAACAAGTGGGTGAGAGAGAAAGATGGAGACAGCAAACGAAACAAAGAGGGAAAAAAGACAGCAAAGAGAGTGGAGAAGGCAGACATCACAGCTGGCAGGGTTTCATTTTAACAATGTCTTAGGCTTTTCCAGCATAAACACATTGTCAAGTCTAGCAGATAACAGGAGTCAGAGTGAGTTATGAGTGATTGGGATTCTTGGGGGATTAAAGGGATCAGCCTCAGTCACACTAGCTTCACACAAAGATATATAATGGCCTATTGGACACAAAGAGCTCCACTTTCATTAAATCATGTTACCATTAGGGGATCTGTCTCATCTCTGTAAATGCTCAGTCTGTCAATGCTGCTGGTGTTTAATTACTATAATCTACTACTGCATTTTAAAAAATCTGAATATTCTTCGTAATTTAATTCAAAAAAGGAAAACCTTCATATATTGCTTGTTCATTACATGTAAAGTGAAACATTTTGAGCCTTTTTTGTCCTAACTGTGATCATGGTTTATAGCTCATGAAAATCAGAAAAGGACTGACAATACAGAAATGTCCTACATCTGAAAAGTATGTTCATTTGTACAGTCGTTACTTGGTTGGGGCTCCTTTACCACAAATTACTGCATCAATGTGGTGTGGCATTGAAGCGATCAGCTTGTGGCACTGCTGAGGTGTTACTGAAGCCCAGGCTGCTTTGATAGCAGCCTTCAGCTCACCTGTATTTTTAGGTTGGGTGTTTCTCATCTTCTTCTTGACAATACACAGTAGACTGTCGATGTTGGCTGGCCAATCAAGCGCAGTAATATCATGGTCAGCAAACCATCTCCATAAAGCTTGTCAGCAGATGGAAGCATGAAAAGTGCTCCAAAATCCCCTGGTAGAAGCTGTGTTGACTTTGGATTTGCTAAAACAGTGGACCAAAACACAGTGGACCATGATATGGCACCCAAATCATCACAAACTGCGGAAACTTCACGCTGGACTTCAAGCACCTTGGATTCTGTGCCTCTCCACTCTTCCTCCAGACTCTAGAACCTTGATTTCCAAATGAAATTCAAAATTTACCTTCATCATAAAATGTGACTTGGACCACGAAGCAACAGTCCAGTTCATTCTTTAATTAGTCCAGGTAAGACACTTCTAACATTGTCTCTGCTTCAGAAGTGGTTTGATATTAGGAATGCAACAGTTGTAGCCCGCTTCCTGAAGACGTCTGTGTGTGGTGGTTCTCGATGCACTTCAGTCCACTCCTTGTGAAACTCTCCCAAGTTCTTGAATCAACCAAGTTCTTGACAATCCTTTCAAGGCTGTGGTCATCCCTTGTTTTGTACATTTTCCTACCACACTTTTCCCTTCCAGTCAACTTTCCATTAATATGCTTCGATACAGCACTCTGAGAACAGCCAGCCTTTTCAGCAATGACCTTCTGTGGCTTGATTGTGGTTGTGTGTACTGAACTAGACCAAGAGATACGCGGTACTTATACAGTTTGAATAGTAACTTACTCACACTTGAAATGTTCTTATAATTTAAGATGTTTTTATTTATTTTTTTAAGCTGTGGGCCACAATTATCAAAATTAAAACATAAAAATGCTTGCCATTTTAGTTTACATATTATGAGTCATGAATATTGAATTTTCACTTTGCTTTTTAAATAACTGCACTTCTTCATGATATTCTAATTTTGCACCAGTATGTGTCATGATATTCTAGTGATGTAGGTTTTGTTTTTTTCAATCAAACTACTTTTTGTTTTAATTAAAATCAATTAACTAAAAAACAATTGCCTAGTACATTGAAAAGCTTGGGAAAAGGCAAAAACATTTTAAGTCAAAATCACAATCAAAATTTCAGGTCATTAAGAGAAAAATACATCTGGTATTTATTTTAAAAACTGTTAGTGGATCATATAATTATATTTGCATAACATTGCAGCAGTATGTGGGAAAACAAATGGATTATAATGATCATACTTGTTTATCTTTATTCATATATTGAGCATATGTTGTTTTTAATGGTTAAGTATATTGAGTACATATATGTAGCCTGTATTCTGTAACAGATATGAGATACATGATTTTATTTTAATCAAATTGGTATGCCTACTTTTTATATGAACAACGTGAATATTTCTAAAAGTTGAATATTAAGGACTTCTTTTTTTTTTTTTTTTTTTTACTTCATCTCAAAGACAAAAATTGTCTCAAAGACAATATAAAAAATCTCTGGTACGTGGATGTCCTATACATATATATATATACACACATCTCACAACCTATTTCTGGTCTGTAATGGATGACTTGGCCTAAACTAAGCAAACAACGAGAATACAAAATAAAGGATACAAAATCTACTAAATAAAGAATCTTTGCTTAGAAAACAGGAGAGGTAAGCAATGTTTAAATACATGTAAGAGAGTCAAGTTGAAGCTATAAAGTAAGTAAGGGCTTTCCATGCAGTCATAACACTAATTGCTCTATATAGAAGAGACTGGGAAGAGTTCAGAAGTGATGTGCTTTAAGCAGAGCTTAGAGTGAGGGTCACTCACCTGCCGGGCCACACGCCGAGCCTCCCAGTATGGTTTTGAATCCTCTACAGCCTTGCCAATCTTCTTTAGCAGCTCATCCAATTTCAGTGTGGCCTCCACAAGCACAGAGCGAAACCTTTGCCTTGCATCCTGGGAACCACAAAACCAAACACCACACATTAAACCAAAACAAAGTTGTTCATGCATTCACATTCCTGGTTTAAAGTAATATACTGTTCTGGAGATTTTCCAAAAAATATATTATATAAATATATAAAATAAGACACCGGTTGAGTGGGGGAAGGGGGGGAAAACCCACTGCTTGTTGGGCTATACTCAAAGATACACAAGAAAGAGGCTATTCTTTATTTCTTTTGGAAAAAGCATCTGTTTTGGCCATAGATTCAGAATGAGTTTCAAAAGTTAAACAAGTTCTATTGAATTCACCAAAACTCAGCCACAGGAGACAGAGCAAACTTGGCCTGAAGCTGAGTTATCTAGTCTACTCCATATACATTCACAGGTCACTTTAATAGCTCAAGAGCTTCAATTAATTTTCACATTAAACATCTGAACAGGGAAAAAGTGATCTCTATGACTTTAGTAGCTTCATGGTTGTTGGTTCCAGATGGACTGGTATGAGAAACTGAAGATCTCCTGGGAATTTCACACACAACAGTCTCTAGAGTTTACACTCATATTGATGTGAGAAAATAATAATAAAAAAATGCATCCTTTGTGCCTAAGGGTCTGTGGATTTAAACACCCGGTTGATGAGATCAGAGAATGACCAGACTGGTGTGAACTGACCTGAAGTCTACAGTAACTCAAATAATCAGTCCATACAACCGTGGTGAGCAGAAAAGCATCTCAGCACACACAACACATCAAACCTTGAGGTGGATGAGCAACAACAGCAGACGACCACATCAGGTTCCACTCCTGTCAGCCACGAACAAGAATTCATGAGATTCAACAAAACTACACTGTTGAAGCCTGGAAAAAGACCAGGTGATTGTGGTCTTCAGAAGACCAGGTCTTCTGCTGTTGTCGCTCATCCATCTCAAGATACAACGTTCCGTGCATGCTGAGATGCTTTTCTGCTTACCACAATTGTATGGAGTGATTACTTGAGTTGACACAGCCTTCCTGGCACCTCGAACCAATATACCCATTTTCCTCAGACCTCTCTTATCAACAAGGTGTTCCCACCCACAAAACTGTCGCTCACTCAAAGTTGCTTGCACTTTTCTGTGTAAACTCTACTGACCGTTGTATGTGAAATTCCCAGGAGAGCAGCAGTTTTGAAATACCCAATCCATCTGGCATCTGGTAGCGACATCCATGCCACGATCAAAGTGAAAATGATCACACTTTGTCTTCATTCTGATGTTTGATAGGAACATTACCCGAAGCTCTTGACCTGTATCTGCCTGCAAATATCATGTTGTGTACGGAGCCAGTTTAAAAAGATGCAGTGGTTAATGCAGTTAATCTGCTTAAAAATGTCCATGATTTTAGCACAGTTTGATCAGGTTTTTAGACAGCTACATGCCATATCAGTATTGACCATAAGCCTCATGACAAAACAGAGAAGAACACTTTTACACTCTGAGTGTTTACAGATGATAGCGGACAGGGTTTTTTTCCCAGCAATGCTTTCATGAACAGAGATCAGTGGAGTGAAGATATGCCGAGGAGTTTCATGTTTAAATTCCCTGAGTGACTTTTACCTCAGATGATGAGACAGAGGCTAAAGTGGATGATGCTGATCAAAGCGAGAACTCATTTGCCATTATAAACATATAATTCTCTCAAATTCGGCACTTTTCCATAAACAGATTAGGGTTAGGGTTAGAGGTAGGCAGGGCACATTTATGTGAAAGTATAATGGAATCAATTTTCTCCCTTTCCACTTAGTAATGCTAGAACTTTACTTCTGGTTGACATATATGCAAAAGAAAAAAAAGACTGCTGTATGTTTAATATAATAACTTGCATGGATTGCAATGACACCCCTGTGCCAGGTTTGGTTATTTATTTCTACCATTTTAAGCAGATCCAGCAGCCAGATGCAGGTGAAGAAACACAGCGAGAAAATGTGGTTTAAAAAAAGAAAAGGAAAAAAAGACATGAGCTTGATATTAAAACCTGAATATTATTACAGATTCACTGGGTTATAACTTTTAACCACTACAGATGTAGGCAAGAAACTTTAACGGCTCATTAAATGTACACAGACTGGCGGCTGGAGCTGCAAGCCATGAGAACTCGTATGTATATAACAGGTCTAGCTTCGTTTATACCCAAGTATTCCTTTAAATAGATCTGAGAAACCTGCACAACTAATAGAAACTGCGGTTTCTTTTGTTATTTTTAACATTTTCCCCATTTAGGTGTGGGTTGAATTGAAGGAGAATTAAACGAGGCAGTGAAGTTACGCCTCGTGTAAAATCTGTTACTCCTGAGGCTTGCCACAACATACTGTATTGATTCGTTCCAGATGTTGCGCAGCATCTCTGCTCCAGTGTGGAACATCTTCGCGTGCCAGATGTGCAAACCACACTGTTGATTCCCAAAACACCCACGTACAAGTTTGTCACCAGACAGCCTTTACAACTGCTGGATTCAATCAATGTTCAAGATCCGGCCTCGGGCGACTAGAACAATTTGATGGGGGCCGAAATGATCAGATCTTTCAATACAGCAAAGGTGATAAAGACATAAATCCACCGTTTTACCTCCAGTTCAGTCTCACATCGGTTAATGTCATCTGTGGACTGGTTCAGCTTCTCCAGTTCCCCCTGTAGCAAAAGATGGCCAAGTTGGACGAAAAAAAACAACAACAACAACAACAACAAAAAATTAATAAAGCAGACAAGCAACGATCCTGAAAAATCTGTTTTTAAAGGGCAGGCCAGTTTACTGCAGATAAAAACAGTGTAAATCTTTGCCCCAAATGCCCTGTGGGAGTATAAAATACTTAGAAACAAATGTCTTGGGTACAAATGTCAAACAGTTTAACACTCTCCAGCTACAGGTTTTGCAGATTTGGCTGTGACCTGAAACGAAATCATAAACCTTTAGGTCTCGAACAGGATGCTTCTCTAAATAAATAAATAAATAAATAAATAAATCCACTCTTCTGAGCTCTTTCAATTCATTTGATACTGAAAATGGCTTGAACACAGTGTCTACAAAAAAAAAAAAAAAAAAAAAAAAAAGTGTCACGCAGCCTGTTTTTATCGTTACACAAGTATGTTGTTAATAAAATATCCAGATGAGCCCCAGTATACCTGAACCCGAGGATCCACTTCTTCCTCTTCAGCAGAATCGTATTCTCCATCAGACCTGCTGTCCTTCTCTCTGTTCTCCATAATCCCCTTTAAAGATGATTTCTGGCAGCTGGTCTTGATTTTCAAACAATGGTCCAGACAATGATCCCTGAGCTATCTGCAAAAAAAAAAAAAAAAAAAAAAAACATCTACACTATCTACCTAAAGCTTACATTCTTTTAATTTGGACATAAACAGTCACGGATATTGAAAATTAAACAAACCAGTCCTTTATATACGCGGTTAATATTAGATAAGACCAGAACCGTGGGCGAAATCTAAAGCTCTCACTGCACACTACTACACTACAGCGTGTTCCACGCAGAGCGCAGAGTCATTGCGCCATACTATGTAGTGTGTTAGTATGCGGCTTTGAACGTCGCTCCAGACCGCAATGTGCGGAGCCCCTCTGCCCCGCCCCACTGCCCCGCGTCTCTGCCCCGCCCCTTTACATAGTAACACCGTATGGAAGGCCATACTCGCCAAAACCTCCACTGACCCGCGTCTTTGTCCCCGTTCACACAATTCGAATACAGCTCGTTGTACAGTCGACCCTCGTTTATCGCGGTTAATCCATTTCAGACTCTACCGCGATAAGTGAATTTCCGCAAAGTAGGATTCTTTATTTATAAATCGAATATTTTCGTAGTTAGAGCATAGAAAACCTGTTTACGACCTTCTAAATACGGTTTTTAACAATATTAGAGCCGTCTAGACATGAAATAACACCCATTGGTCACCATTACACTCGTATTACCCGATATATTCGACAAAATAAGAAAAAATAAGACATATTAGACGTTACAAATATCATATTATTATTATTATTGTACATTTAATTACATACACAGTTCTTAAACACAACCACTAACTATGAAAATAGTGCAACTTGTTGTATGATGATGCACAGCTGAAGAACATCATGATAGGCAGTTTCTGGCGCTGTCTTTTCATATGCGTGAGGAGGCTTTTGTAGGGTTCCATCGCTCCATCAAGTACATTCCGGAACCGCAATGCATGCATCATCTACACATAGGCCTACAGTCCATACGTGCAGTAATTTTAATTTTAATACAGGGGTGTATAATTTGACTCAGACAACCGAGCACGAGCTGTATCATTTTCACTGTCTCGATCAACTTTTTAATGAATACACTGTATTGGAAAAAAACGCGATAGAGTGAGGCCGCGAAATTCGAAGCGCAAAGTGCTGAGGGTCGACTGTAGTCTCTTTAAAGCAGGGGTGTCCAAACCTGTACAGAAAGGGCCGGTGAAGGTGCAGGTTTTCATTCTAACCCAGCAGAAGCCACAGCTGATTCCACTTGTTTAATCAGTTGATCTTGACTTTCAATAGACTCAGCTGTGGCTTCTGCTTGGTTAGAACGAAACCCTGCACCCTCACCGGCCCTTTCTGGACAGCTTTGGACACCCCTGCTTTAAACCTTCTGACTCTGCTCATTTATGTGAATACGGAGAAAAGAAAACTGAAATACATCATCGCGAAAGAAGATTTTCAGTTCTGGTCCATTACAACAGGGAAGGGAAAAAAAGATGACTTGAATTTCAAGGACGTTAATTCAAAATAGATAAATAAATACATTCAAACGTGTTTTCTACCTTATGTGTTTCAATACTACGGATGTAATGGCCTTTAATTTGTAATATTATGAATTCAAAGCATGTGTGAAGCTGCATTGATAAAACTAGAATTCCGTTTTGATTTTAAAACCCCAGTGGGTTGGCACAGAATACAAACCACACACACATCCAGATGCTTACAAATTGAAGTCCTTCTTAAAAACAAAAACAAAACAAAACAAAAAAAACTGGAATCATGTGGAGATTCTCACTAATGTGATGCTGAAACAATTAATTACTATTAACATGTTACAATGATTTGAGAGGAAAAATACTATTATGTCTGAAAAATATATGTATGGAAGAAAAACATGATCCCTTCAAGTTGTGCAGATTATAATGAATTGTTTTAGGCTACTTTATGTGGGTTTCATAATTAAAATGTTTTTTGTTTTTTTTAAAGCCGAAATGGAAATGTCTGAAATGGACTGCTTCCTCCCACCTAGGAAAGGCTTAAGATTATTGCTTAGCGCTTGGTTATTATTTAATTCAATAGTTTACTTACTTATTCATTCATGCTTCCATGCAGCCCTCTTGTGTTAAAAGATCATAATGACAGTGTTATGATGTACCTACACGTCTGTCTCACAACGTTACATGACAAAAGTGCATTCATATAATTAATTCAGTAAAATCATACAAACCATTTAATTTATTTTATACTTTATCAAAGTTATGAAACCTCATTCGATTTATAAAAGTAACGCTGACTCATACAATACATAAAAAACCATAATCACTGAATCACATTTATCAACAAAGATTTTCCACTGATGAGAACCATGGTCATTCGGGTTTGCGGTATTTACTCTGGAGAAATACTCGTGGAACACACAGTCCTTCCTTTTTGTTCACAGTTTCTCTCAAAACGTATTCGTTTACAAGAGTCTGAAACCCTGCCTGCTGAAACAGATTGGCCAGATACTCTGAAAGAGAAAACAGACTTCATATTATAATTTTCACTACAGAAAATATGGCCTGTACATTTATTTTATTTTTTTTCAGTGACTAACCTCTGGAAAAGAAATAGGAACGAGTGCCATCCTGTCTCACATAGAAATTCTCCCCAAGCTTGCTCCCTGACTTAAACCTCAGCATGGCGTGATCATAGAGGCCATAGTCCCTGAACAAGATGATCCCTCCTGGTTTCAATACCTGAAAAACCCAAACAGAAATGATATCATGTTTTATTTGCCTGTCACAGTGCCACATGACCACTCACTCATGTTTAATTGTATATATATTATAAGACTGTATCAATAAAGTAACTACTATCTTTAAAGTTATTACTATCTACGTCTTACATTGCAACATATGTTTGTAAGTGGTAAATTTTTACCTCACACCAATCTGATTTTTTCATACGATTACTGTATAACAATCTTGAATGGATTTTTTTGCTTGGGGAAAAATAACTCTAAAAAAATATCGACTTTAATTGCAGCATCTAATTTTACAAGTCATTTTACCCGATAAATGTTTTCCACGACTTGTTGCATTCTGTCAGGGTGAACAGCTGACAGGACAAATATCAGAGTGGCAACATCCAGACTGTTTTCTGAAATGGTGGCGCGGAGGTCGTCTTTCGTCAGGTCACACTGAAATGCCAGACATCGCTCCGGACAGTACAGAGAGTTATCCTGGAAAGCAAATAAAGGATTTTGTATAAGTTGGCCAGCACCAACCTAATGTCACTAAAGATCTATTAATACGAAGGATTACAGAGGGCTGGACAGTGCACATTTTTTATTTATTTTATATTTAGCTTTTATTAGAATTTTTAGTTTTTTTTTTTGTTTGTTTTTTTTTTAAGACAATGCTTGCACTGGCAGTTTGTTATCAGTCCTATACACTGTGACATGCATCACATATCATAGAAATGTATTCAGTTACCATGAGCTGATATTCCTGCCATGTCAGCCACCCCTAGTAGGACACACTTTTACTGAATATGTACTGCAGCACTTTGATTGTGTCAAAACAATAAATACCTGTTTCAATCCTCCAACATTAACTAGTTCCTGATTAGGAGTCAGGTTAACATCAAGAAAAAAAAGAAAAAAAAAATCAAATAGTTGTTTCAATGTTAAGAACAATCAGGAGGTCAGTCTGCCACTCCTCTACTCAAAGTAAACAACATTATATTCAGGACAAGACAGAAAGTACATCTGAATGCTGTGCAACTTTAACACCAAATGGAGAAACGTGGGAAGTTAAGAAAACCTCAAAACAAACACACACACACACATATCACCTTTTAAGAGTGCTATACTGTATAAGAGTTCATAAGGATTAAACAACAACAAATGAAAAAGTTGCTGAGGTAAAAATATTAACCATATTCCAGTCTGATAACCCACAAATGGCTTGCTTGCATTTTGTGTTATCAAAAGTGGCTATAAACAATACCAGTTATCAATGTTAAATCCTTGAGAAAGTATATACTGTGAACACCTTGTGCTGTTCATGAAGCCAAAAGTTTACGCACACCTAGGCAAAAGACTTTCAAACTCCATATATTTCACGTGACCATATATTTCCCATTTTAAGTCAATTCGGTTATCTAATTTATTCACAATTAAAAATCACTACAAATTAACAGGTTAGTTAACTGATTATTATGTTTTAATTCAGATTTTCAGTGGGTCAAACATTTGTATACAGTTTCTTAGCATAAAGTGACAATGCTTGGGGCCCTCTACAAACTTCTCACAATACTTTGCTACACTGTGTGTTCATTCCTCCTGAAACAGCTGGTGTAGGCTCACTCATGGTGCTCTTTTGATTAAAAGCCTTAATCTTTTTCATCCATGCATAGCTCCGATTATTAAAGTTCAAATTTTGTTTTGGTTTAACCAGAGAACACTCCTCCAAAAAGCTAGTTCTTTGTCCTGGAGCCAGTGGTAGATGTACATACTGTTGTACCTGATGCCTCTAACTCCTTCAGCAGTTCCTCTGTTGTTGTCTCGGGGTTCAGTTCAACCAAGTTTGTTCATCACTAGTAGTTAATTTGTGTCTCTTTCCTGAATGTTGCGGTGTATGTGTGGTTCCAAATTTTTTTTTTTTTTTTTTTTTTTTACATTTGTTTGTTTTCCATAAGGCGGAACCAGCCTTCCAGAAGTGCCCAATTTTTTTCAAATGTCTTGAGCTGCACAGATTTTTCCATGGTATAATGGGCAAAGTCAGTGTCTCTAAATTCCTTTTTATAACCTCAGGACTCCCAATTAACTCCCAAGTATGACAATTGTGCAATGAGAATCAAATTATTACATTTTTTAATTATTATTATAATTGATCAAAGAATGGCACTTCATGATTTTAATCTTGTATGGTTATGTTTAATCTTGTGGAATGTCCAGCAAACCGGTTAGTTCATGCTTATCAGCTATAAATAGCCTTTCCTTCACCAACCTCTCATTTTTTTTTTCTATCTCTTGAATTTAATAAGACCAAAAAAGGCAGGTTATGTCATGTTACTCAAAATCTCTCTCACTGTTACATCGGGCTGCCACAATTGGTCGACTAGTCACGATTACGTCGACTATCAAAATTGTCGTTTTTTTTGTTTTTTTTGGAAGCTTTGTAAGACCGTCTCTGGTATCATCTCTACCCAGCAACGGAGCTCGAAAATTTGGGAGCATTTTAAGAAAATAAAAGAGAAGAACTGCTAAAAAAAAAAAAAACTTTCCTCTTCACTTCGCTCGCCACTTACTACGTGACAAATAAAACGGTTTAATCAGAGAGCTCTGTGATTTTGTCAGCGCTTTTGCGATGTGTGTTGAAAGTTCAGTCGTCAGCTAGAACTTTGGTCCTGTTACATCAGATAAAAACGAAGATATAATGAATTTAATAACGTAAATAA
>JAOVYU010000056.1:15090247-15102550 GCA_025674565.1 Synodontis membranacea | reverse complement strand
TCTATCACAGAAAATCTCAATAAAAAACATTTAAGTTTGTGGTTATAAGGTGTCAAAATGTGTAAAAGTTCAAGGGGGCTGAATACTTTTTCAAGGCACTGTACATCTATATCTATATAGATACATCTATATAGAACTCCTGTATATTTGCTGAATTGAAAAAGTTAATAGCCTGTTATAGCTACATTGATCTTCTAGGAATAAACACTATCAGAAAATAGCTAATGAATAGCAGAGATTATGTCTATTTTTTCCCCTTATATCTTGTTGATTATAAAACCACTACTACAACACTGCTGTTCAACTTGGAATTAAATTTGTCAGTAAAGGGCAGAGTCATGTTCTGCTTTTCTGTCATCCCACAATGTGAACCAATCTTTCTGAGAGGCCAGATTAAGTGGTCACAGAGAGAAATTTGACCACTTCTAATGAGCTGTCCCATAGGAAAGCCATTTAGAGGGGAGGCAGCTTTCAGCTGCCAATGTACATATGCACTGTATGTGTTATTTCCTGATTAGATACTGCTTACATTAAATAGAATCTACAATAATAGCTTTATGAACACCACCCTATTTTTTTCTTGACCTTACTAGAGAATTCCTGAGAATAATAAAAAACATTATAATATGGAAATATTACAACAAAAAAAAAAAACCTGTAACCATTAGGTAGCCATAAAGAGTGATCAATATATTATATGTTTTCCTTAAATGCAGTAGAAAAGAATTTTTTTTTTTTATTGTTTCTCAAAATAACACAGTTCACTCTTTTCATAAGACTATTTATTGACTAATATCTATCCATTCATTATCTATGCTGTTTATCTATTAAGGGTCAGGCAAGCTTGAACCAATCCCAGCTGGCTTTGGGATCCTGAGAAGGCTGCCAATCTATTGCAGGGCTAACACAGAATTGAACAATCATTTACACTCACATTCACACCTACTGTATGAGCAATTTAGAGTAGCCAGTTGACCTGATCTGCATGTCTTCAGGCTGTAGGAGGAAACCAGAGTACCTGGAAAAAATCCACACAGGCACAGGGAGAACATGCAAACTCCACACAGAAAGGTCCCAGTTGGTTTTCAGATTCAAGATCAGAACCTTTTTGCTGTGAGTGCTAACATCCATCCCTCCATCCATCTATCCATGAATTTTCTATGCTGCTTATTCATTGTGGGTCATAGGTGAAGCTGGAGCCAATCATTGCTGGCGTTGGATGAGAGACAGGACACAACCTGGGCAGGTCACTAATCTACCACAGGGCTAACACAGAGAAAGACAGCCATTCGCACTCACATTCACACCTCTATGCAATTTAGAGTAGCCAGTAGGCTTAATCTGCTTGTCTTTGGACTTTGGGAGGAAACCCGAGAACCCGGAGGAAACCCTAATATCAACATTGAGAACATGCAAACGTCACACAGAAAGGCCCCTGGTAGACCCGAATATCGGCCCGGGAGCTTTCTTGCTTTGAGGTGACAGTGCTAACTACTACACCAGTGAATAACATGAGAACATAAATTTTCCTGGAAATGTTAGTGCCATATTTAAAGAATGTTGCCTCATTCATATAAAGGAGTCTCTAACCATTTTGGAAACTAAATCTTGCTAGCTAGGTTCATTCTCTGCTGCCACAATCAATAGATTTGAAAGCATTTGGCAGACAGAGAAAACTGTGACTATTGTCCTCTTTAATCTTCCTCCTTTACTGTGAATGGAACGGGAGCCATCACAAGTGTGTGCAAAGTAATAGGTATTGAACCGTCAGCCCAAATGCTCCAAATGAAAGGTAATCAAAGCAGTAGGTAATTACAGTGTCTTTTCAAGTCCCCAGAACCAAAGGCCTTTTATGTTCTTAGCTGGCAAACTAACTAGTTAGGTTTGGGGTGCTTACTGGAGGAAAAGGGGGTGCTGCTATTAAGTCAAAGCTCAAAATTATGTGGCAATTTGGAAGAAACTCTTACAAATTGCCATAACTAAAGTATGGCTTAATGAAGAAAAGTATTTAAGAAAAAGGGGGAATGTATAGGAAGCACAGCTATTCAACAAAGTATCCATGTGGCTTACAAACTAGGAAAGATAACAATAAAGGAAAATGATCGTCATCATCTGCTGATTATAGGTCTCAAAGTGTTTGATTATTTTAAATTGTCATGGACTTTCAGAGCTTTTGTGAATACTTTGTAAAGATTGTCCTGTAATTGACTGAAATTTAAGTTCTTTTGTGCTTTGTGTCCACTGTAGTTGACTAACCAAACTCCATTTTGTATGCATACTTGAAGATTAATTTTTAACATATAAACAAATATATCAGCTCAGATTGAATTCAAGTAAAGTAACCTTTGATGATCGTATACACAGACAAGCAGACTACAAATTAAAAATGGTCATTAGATTACAGCATTGTGCTTTGAGAAATTAATATTATTTATTTTAATAGCTCAGCTTCTGTGGTCCTCTAATCACCAAATTGGCATTCTGCTCATGGCTAGACTAGTGTCTGACTGTCATCCATAATGTGAATGTCTCCAATTAGAGCACAGCGCAGAGCCAGTTCTCTCTCTAGTAGCCATTCACTGAGTGTGCTTCTTTCATCTTGGTCTTTCTGGTTGTTGCACCTATCTTATGAAGGGACAGTAAAATACATGATTATGTCCTGTTTACTGTAGTGACAGATATGTCGGTGAGAGAGAGAGAGAGAGAGAGAGAGAGAGAGTATTTGTTCACTAATTTCCTCCCTAACATACAGTATATAAATATTCAATATCCTATAGCAATTTTACAGCAGTTGGCTATTTGTAATAAACACAAGACCTCACAGTAAAAAAAGAAAAATTACTGCAGACTTTACAGTGATTTAGTGGCAACCTGGTTTGCTCGATGCAGGGACCCACACAGGGCAGTTTGATGGTCCTGGGATTTGATTTTATCTGTGATTTGAGACTGAGCCATCATAACCAACTCAACTAGATTGCACTGATTTATCTGTGATCTTTTAATGGAGCTTATTCAGTGGTGGAATTGAACCAATGCAAGCTAGTTGTAGTGTTATTGTGGTGGTTCTGTGGTTAAGGCTTTGAGCACAGCTCAGAAGGTTAGTGATCAAATCCCAGCTCTGCCAAGCTCTCATGACTGGTTTACATGTTATGGGCTTTATACAACATTAAGATTTTACTGTAAACATGTTTTACAGTTGTTTACTGTGAATGTTAAAGTACTTTACAGGCAACGCAAGTTGGCAGTAAATGACTGTAAAATTTACAGATTTTTATTTTGATGTACATTACTGGTCAAAAGTTTTAGAACACCCCATTTTTTTTGCAATTATTTATTGCAATTCAAGTCGTTCAGGTCCAATGAATATATTGAAATGGTACAAAGGTACAGTAAGAGGTTAAAAAAAAATGTTCATTTCGGGATTATAAAAAAGGCCAATTTTCAGGGAACACAAAATGGTTTAACAATTTAAAGCTGATCTGCAGCAATGGAGGATGATCAAGCCTTGAAACCTGGTGCTACTAATTCCCACAGGCGTTCCAACTTTTCTGGATTACTTACAACCCCCTCTGTCAGCATAAAAGCAGTGTTGGAACGCACTGTGGTACCGTACCCTCGTGAGCATCAGTTGAACAGTACTGTACCTGCAGAAAGTAGTGTGTTGCTACAAAAATGGCGAGAAAAAGGCACTTAAAAATGTAGGTCACAGAAAAAAAAATTGTAGGTCTTTCCTTCAGAGAAATTGCTAAGAAAGTCAAGGTGTCAGTGTTCTAAAACTTTTGACCAGTAGTGTAGATTGTTATAGTACAGATCACAGATAACAAGCATTCTCTAATTTAGGGGGATTTTTGTAAAGATCCCTTTTAAAAGATCACTTAAGTTTCGTCAACCTAGGCAAGACATGAGATCAAAATGAAATTGCCTTAGAATGTTATACAGAAAAATGTTGTGTCATTAAAAGTTTTGCAATAATTCACATATAAAATGACAATCCATGCACAAGCAACCATGTTTCAAAATGAACGTCCCCAAAAAAAACAAAAACAAAAAAAAAAAACACAAGTGCGATGATTAGTTCCCAAAAACCATGGCAAAAGAAAAAGAAACTGAGCACTTAAAAAATCATAAAGGGCCAAATACTCTATTAATTTTTTTTCAGCTTCCTTAGTCCACTGCAACACAGTGCAGCGCTCTCTGTTATGTATTTTTTTGCTCTGTGAGCTGAGATGAGCTGAGGTGAAGTCCCTCCCTCTTTCAGTCGACTTGTGTCCTGCGCTCTTATTGGCTGTAGCTCACCGACGACTGGCCCAGATATTTATCATGCTAGATTTACTGCTCAGAGTCGGTGACTAGTCGACGAGTTTGTTTGATCACATCTTTGTTGTGCTCACATATAGCGATTGTTGATTGCCGATCAAACTTGGAGTTGCACCTGATCGAGGCCTTTTGTTAGCGAACTGTCTGCTACTTTAAAACAGAATTGTAGTGTGAACAAGGCTTAAGCTTCACGATCTTTAGAAAATTAAGGCTAGTAATCAATAAAAGTATGTCGATACTAGAACATTCTGTGCTACACATGCAAAAACAGATCAGTGATAATATGAGTGTCAAAGATTTATTGCATTTTTATGCCATAAAAAGCACGTGTCTCAGAGTGTTTACAAAATGGTTTAATAATTTGTTAAGTACGTTTATGGTGGAAGTCAACACATAACTGAGTGTTGAGCTCCACTTTCCTACATGCCTGTGTTCACATTATATATTATGCATCTTGTCCAGGTTCTGCAAAGTCTGAGTGTTCTAGTTCATTCTGGTATGGATTTCCTCAACTGTCTCAGTTCTGGTGTATGCTTATGGCCTATATCAGCTGTAAACACGAACAAAATAGATGCACCAGCTTTAGGCTCACTCAGTTTCTGCTTCGTTACTTACTTTAATTACTATTGGGGTACTTTGTATCCGAGCCTATGTTTGCCCCTATGCATATAGTCAGATAAGGTGTACATGTACATTTCTGTACATATCCATATGCAATTGGTTTAATAATACTGGGAGTGTGGTGTGACTGGCAGGTTTCTTTTGTTCTGTAGGTAGGGAGGTGGTTAGTGATCATTTTTCTAGCAAGTGCTAGTAAAGTGCCACACAGGCACTTTAAACCATTTTATCTCCTTCTATTGACATTAAACCCTATATTAGACTCTAACACTTAGACAAAAAGGTTTTGCATGCCTTTAAATTCTGGTGTTGTTGTCACCTCTCAATGTCCATTTTATAGCTTGCACTGTGTTACTCTCCTGTTATGGTTTCCATCACAGGTAATCCAAAGCAAGAAAATGGGGCTGGTATTTGGGAGAATTTGTGGCAGAATTTGAGAGAATTCTCCCAAGCAGCACCATAAAATCCTTCTGTTCTTATAATGTATTTAGTTTAGTACTGATATCAGAATACAATCACTGACTGAAGTTTAATACCAATTACACATGGCAATTCCTTAATTAATAATAAACCTATATAAAACTTTACTGTATTTAAGAGATTGCAATCAGGCTTGTTACCTGTGCAGCCAACACCTACTATTCTTTTTAGCCTTTTCATTTATTACTTTTATTATTTAGTATTTGTGTTCATACTATACTTTACCATCAGGTCATTTGTTTTTTTATTTACTTTTAATATCATCACAAGCTAGCACTAGGAACTACACATCATTAGCACTTGATCACTTGGTGCAGGCATAAATCAGATACAATGGAATGCTAGGTCATCACAGGGCACCCTATCCTTACACGCATTTACACACTCAGTCACACCTAGGGGCAATTTAGGAATAGCCAATCCACCTACTGGCAGGAGTGGCAGGAGGAAACCCATACAGACACAGTTGAACATGAAACGCTCCACACAGGCAGTAACACAAGCCACCTGACTGAAACAACAAATGGAAGACAAGGCACTGGAGGCCCACATGCTTGGACCACATTAAAAAAAAAGTTAATGTGAACTTCTGAACCTGAGGACAGCTCAAAAGGTAAGACTGGGTAAGACTTTTTTTTTTTTTTACTACATTTGCTGACTGTGAGGCATCTACTACTTGATCTCAATGCTGCCTTCAACATTCTCATTTCCTGTGTTCCGGTTATTGATGTTACAGGTTTAGTTCTTACCTGGTTCGAATAATTGAAATGCAAATCAGCTTCAGAATAGACATAATTTTGTTGCAATCCAGGAATACAAATGACTGTGCATGATCAGGTTTGCTGAGTCAGCATACAGGGAGGAGATGGAGCAGGGAGGAGAATGGTGTAGAGAAAACAACCTATCTCTTAATGTTGATAAGACCAAAGAGATGATTGTTGACTTCATGAGGAACTGAGCAGATCAATTGCCACTTCACATCAGTGGGACAACTGTGGAGAGTTAAAAGCTTTAGGTTTCTTGGGATGCACATGACATAAACATTAACTGCATGCATTGTGCCGACATATATGCACCACAGTCATGATTGCACCATAAGTAATGATTTTTATTTTAGAATCTCATCTCCAGTTGTACTGTACTAGCTTCCAACTGAAGGTAAATCTGACACTTGGACTCGTGAGAAGACATCTCCAAAGTTTTAATAAATAAAACATTTACTTATTACATATGGGATTAAGCAATATGTTATCAACAACCAGATATACTTAAGAGGGACTTCACAAACGTGTTGAAGAAAATAGCAGCCAGAATCATTCTGGGATTTTACACATTTGTACAAGAGCATAAGAACCATTTAGCAGACCATCTGCACCAAACAGCTGGCTGGAAAAGTGGTGTGAGGACAACAGTGTAGAGTTTATTAATAAGCTGAATGTATTTTGGGAAAGACCTTCTGTTTATGTATCTTCAAGATGGCTTGCAATCATGCCTGACTGGTTCTGCAATTTCATCCAATAACTTTTAGAAGGTAATAAATTTAATGCAAGTCCAAAATGGAGGGTCAGCATTTAATTGATCAGTATCTCTTACACTAGAGCCTACTATCCTTTTATTTTAGTAGCAAATTATCATATTGTGTATTCAGATGCATAATGTTATTACAGGCATCTGTACCAAATCCCAGTGAAACAATAAAGCTTTAATACAATTAAATATAATTTAGCTATTCTAAACATATACTGTAATAACCTATGTTAATGATAATTTCTTAACAAAAACAGTAATTCATGCTTCTGTAGCATTGTGTCACTGACCTTTGTTCATATTTCCCTCATTTAAATTGCTTGAAAGTCTTACTGTATGTAAATATAAAAAGAAGGAAGGATAATCCACAAATGATGTCACTGAGTACAATCAATTTTGGAGCACATAAAATAGTATGCATATAGTAGTGAATTCTATGGTTACAGAATTAACTGGTTCCAGCATGCCCCTAGACTCTAAAAAATATTTCTGTACATTTTTACAGTACTGTACTTTCAGGTTGGGTTAAGAGTAAAATACGGTAAATTTACAATCAAAGGCTGTGAAACATATTTACAGTAAAGTACTGTTACATAGTTTAAAATGACACATTGCACTAGATGCAACTGAGCTGAAGAGTCTCGCTCACGTAGCCAATCAAGGTAGTTGCAGATTCAATGCGATCTTTCAGTGTAGTTAAATTAGTGTTAGTAGTAGTTGAAACAGTTCAAACTAGTAGCAGTGTTGTTGTGGTTGCTCAATGGTTAAAGTGCTGCCTATAGCTCAGAAGGTTGTTTATTCAACTTCCTTTTCTGATGTATTTGGATAAGACCTTTAACCTTTAGCTCAACTGCATCCAGCAACAGCTACATGCGCTGTGCTGGCTTACAGTATTACAGTGTTACTTTAGATAACATTAAGATATTACAGTACTTTACTGTAAATATGGTTTAAAGTCATTTACTGTAAATTTTACATTATTTTATTGGTGGCCCAAGCTGCCAGTAAATTACTTTAAAATTTACAACAATTTTTTTAGACTGTAGAAAAATCTAACTTGCTGTGGAAATGACTACTACCCTACATTAGAAAACAGTGCATAAAATACACGGAAACCTATAGCCAATATTTAACTCAAGATTGCTTTTTAATTAGTTGAACAATTTTTATCTCACCTGAAAAAATGCAGTAATCACACAGGGTCTAAGTTTCTATACTGTAAAACACACTGTCGCTAATGATATTTCTGTGTCCTAGTTGCCAGACAGAAGAATGTATTAAAAATGGAAAAGAGCAAACATTGGATCTCCAGGACCAGGATTGAAAAATACTACTACTGGTGTCTATATCTTAATGTTCCATTCTAGACACCAAACAGTATAGTATGGTACTGATAGATTAAAAATCAAGTAAACGCTTTATGTGCAAGGAGACTCTTACAAGATGTTCGATAATCTGGTCAATAAATAAGCTGGTGAACTTCTCATGACCCAGAGAAAAAAAGTACTGATTTTTACACCATGGTGGCTGTTAATGGCTGGAAGGTGTGAATCCTCCATATCAAACTAGCCTGCTGCAATGACACCTTAAGTTTAGACCATCTCCCCTGCTATCCAGCTATAATTTCCTCTGTGAGCC
Source organism: Synodontis membranacea (assembly GCA_025674565.1). Lineage (NCBI taxonomy): Eukaryota > Metazoa > Chordata > Actinopteri > Siluriformes > Mochokidae > Synodontis > Synodontis membranacea. The sequence goes on along the minus strand of JAOVYU010000056.1, from coordinate 15,093,970 downwards.
TGCCTTCCAAGCTTTCACCACTTCCTGTGCGAATGGAAATAAACATGATGCACCTAAAACCTAAGGAGAAACTATGGCCTCTATTGGTGTAGTGGTCTTTATATGGAGAATCACAAATCACACCTATTAGTGTGGTAGTCATTGGTGTGGAGAATTCTAGACCCAGAGCTCACTTTCTCCTGACTATCTCCACCCATCAAGGAAACTGCTGCTAGGAATACATTTACGTGGCATTTATTTGTCCATCCATTTATGTCCAGCCTCTGTGAGAAGATGGATGATTGCAAAGCAGAGAAGTGTGTAATTACTGTGTCCTTTCTAAGGCAAGGTATATATGGATTCATTCTTTTTTTTGCGCAGCTATCCAAAAATTTCTTTAGACTATTTTTGCTAGCATCAGCCCAATGCCAATACTGATCCAGTATATGGATACTGTATCAGTACCATCAAGATTCACCTCCTGTACAGTACGTGCCCAGGCCAGTACACCATGGCAACTCCTCACAGGATTCCAGTAACCCCATCCTAAACCAAAACAGTCCAGTCCTAGTTTCTAAGACTTACTGTTTCATCCATTAACAAAATGAAAACCTCACCACTGAATACAGTAGCATAGAGTGGAAGCACTTTTCCAATTTTTGGCCATGATAAAACATTGGAAATAAGAATATGGTTTGTCAGCCTCACCTGAGGTCATTATCCAAATTTCATTGACCAGTTCAAGAGACTGAACTCAATCTGTACCTTGCAGGATCTGTAGAGACTGGAATGGAGATTGGTACGGTTCTCTCCCAGCATTCTTAAAACACTTTTGTCTATTCTTCTAGCCGTGCTAGTGCTCAGTTTCCAAAGATTCTTTCTTATCCTGGATCCCTGGAAGGAAAAATACATGCCAGACTCCATTCAGAATGGGTCATAAATAGGTTAGAAACCCCTGGAAAAACACCCCCCATGTTTGTGGTGGACTGGCAGGGATATTGTTTGGGGTACAGATTAAGGATTTTATCAGGGATTATATTGGAACCGTTCCTCATTGTTAGGTTCTGTTGCTGTAACCCAGGTCATCTAGTACCATGCTCCCATGGCCATTCCATTTGTGATTGTCCAAGCATGCATTGTATAGTGCATCTCTGTTAGAGGTGAGTCCTAAGCAACAAGTACCCAACACTCCATTTCTTTGATTACTGACTTATTTTACTTCCAGCTCATGGGCTGGTTAAAATTACACTAACAGTTTCAAATAGCAAAGTGTTGATACGACCCATGCAGTTGTACTTCACCACAATCTAAGCTGTACATTCTTTCAATCTTTTTGTTTACAACATTACAGATATCTCATATAAACCTTAAGCAAACAAACAAATAAACAACAAAAAGTTTCCCAATTTTTTTTTATTTCCAAGAAACACACTTTCCCGTAGAGAACATATCTGCAGGCCTCTGGATAGGAGGCAAAATGAGAAGCAGCAAATCCTATGATGAATAGCTCTGCTAATCCTAAAACAGATGGAGTTCCAACAGTGATCCAGAAAAGCAACACACACTATTTCTACAAATATACACTGGGGTCCAAAATCTGAGACCACTAGTGAGAATGCTTCTACTTTTCATTCTTTATGAATTTAATACAAGAGTTTTCATTACAAATTATATTATTGACAACAATTTGAATGAAAAGTAGAATCCTTGAAATATTTACATGAATTTTGGGTTTTTTTAAGCATTTGGCATGCATATCCCTTATTTGTTTTAATGACAGTGTTCACTCAGGCTAGCATGGACTCTGCAAGTTTATGTAAAAGCTTATGATCCATTTAAGATCAAATCCATTCAAGTGTCATCTGAACACATGCTTCAATAGAAGAGATTAGGCATGAGGAAAATCTGACCTTTTGTATATTAACATGGTCAGTATCACAAATATGCTTACATTTAAAATTTTATTTATTAATAAACATAAAATATTAAAGATATTGAAAATTTACTTTCTTTGCTTTAAATATTTTCAAAGTTTAAAAACTTTCTGTTTAGTTCCAATTTGAAATGGAAAAAGTATCAATGTGGTCTCAGACGTTTGTACCCCACTGTACTGTATGTAGTAAGAAAACAATGCTTGCAGTTAAGCGGTTAAAATGGTTAATGAAAAAGAAAGAGTTCAAATTACATAGTACGAAATATAAGAACACATACTACATTGTATAGATGTACATAAAGATGTACATAAAGCCATAATATATGCTTTATATCATTGGCATGCTCATTGCACAACACAGTGGTATGTCTAATTGTTATTGCCTCTCTTTAGACTGTCTTTGTGCTTTCTTTCATATTTCATTGGCAGAATTGTGGAAACATCAATGAACAGAGGTCACTTTTTATTTTTTAAGGAAAAAATGCCAGGAAAGGGTAAAAAAAAGAAGGTTTGTAGTCAGACATAGAGAATGCAACTGTCACAAATTCCCCCTCGCAATGCTAGTCGCAATTCCCAGTGCTGAGAGCCATTTGATATTGCTCTCTCTTCTCCATGTGCTTTTGCTTGTGCTTGGCCATATGCCTTTGCTTTGGTTTTAGTTCTGTTTCTTGCCTCATGGGTTGATTGCGCTATTGTGTTAATCTGTACTCCCCTCCCCATGGACATTGGTAATCATTTTCAGAATCACCCCATTAAAGCAAACACTGAATTTATGCCTTTGCATCCTTCTGTCACTGACTGCACATTCCAGTCTGTGGTTTAATTGGTCCATTTTACTAATCATCTTATTAAGTGACACTGTTTTACCAAGTTGAGACTCTCCTGTGAGCACTAGAGATGCATTGCAAGTGATACAACGTTTCCCTTTTTTTTTTTTTTTACTCACCCACAAGACACCGAGATAAGCCCTAATCATTCTCCATATGCCAAGTGAGATCTCTTGATCACACTGTTATCCTCTTGCTGCACCTCCAGCCCAACTGGGACAGAGTATGAATAAGAGGCTCTCAAGCTTCAAGCCTGGCTGGGGATCAGTGGAGACGTGCAGAGGCAAATTCACCAGACAAAGAGAAGGAGGCAGGAAGAGAAGTGATGAGGGCAGTAAGGAGAGCAGACAAGAAGCTTTTTAAATGGCTGATCAAAGGCTGAACTTCCACTGTTTGCACTGACTTTGACAAGGGCAGCAGGTTACAGGTTACAGGCTTAATCAACTCCGAGGAGGACAAGGGCATGAAGTTGTCATGTTTTTCACTGCACGAACACTCTTAGGCATACAAGCACTGTTTACCTTCTTTGGGCAGATTGTTTGCAGAGCTGCAGGGGACGTGTCTGAGCCACAAAATAATTAGAGGTTTGGCAAATGCAAAACAGACTGTTATGGCATCTTCATTTGGCAAAATATAAAATACATTATTAAAATAATATTAATAAACAAAATGAATGAAAATCTAAAAGAATTCACTTGGAACCACTGACCCTAATTCATTCCTTCTGAGACATGGAAAGACAAAGCAACATGGGCACCTGAGAAACCATTGAACATGTGCCTGACAAGCTCAGAGTTGTGCTGTTGGAAATCCAAACATTAAAGAAATCACCATCATGCTAGCTAGCATGGGTGTAATGTTATTTTTATTTAAACAGACTGACTACAAATGATGATTGTAGTAACAGGAATACCTTCTAATCTAGATTGTATATCTGAGAGACACAGTTACATACATTTGGTTTATCCATATAAGTCTAATATA
>JAOVYU010000056.1:15007482-15019470 GCA_025674565.1 Synodontis membranacea | reverse complement strand
TATATATATATATACAGTAGTTGTGTATGCTCAACTGCTTTGAATCATCCATAGACAATTTCTGGACAATGATGCTCAGTAAACTGATTGAGGTCCTGAGTTCTTCAGTGGAAGAAGCATCTTAAGGAAGGTCAGAGCAGTGACCAGAAATAGATGTCTAGCAAATTGTTACATGCATTTGCTTTGCTATTCACATCCATACTGTGATATAACAAGGTGCTTTCCCTCCTCTACCTATATTTATTCAGTGATGTGAGAAGACAGCCGCATGTGCTATACAAAAACATGAATTTGAATGCACTTCTGACCCATCTAGACTTTTCCAGTCGGCTGTAGATTAGCTTACCTATTCATTTCCATAGGTAGCCTCCTGGTAGTGACTGAAGCACCACTGAGGAAGACATCCTGGCACCAAAGATGATGTCTGCAGCCCATGATCTGAGCCTAGAGATTTTCACTTTCAGATGACTGATTGCAGAGCAGTTATATCACTACTGCAGACTCCTAATGCTCTGATTCTATTTTTTTTTTTTTTTTTAAAAAGGAAGATCTTGCATATTCTGCTCCTTTTTTTTTTTTTTTAAATTACCATTCTTTCACAACAACATGAACAACAATCATGAAATTTAGACAAAATTGTTGCTGTTGAATAGATAAGTGCTCTGACCATAATTTCACAACTAAATCCCTGCAAGATGCAAAACTTTCTTCCCTTTTCACTTTTATTTCTCTCACTGTCGGCACTCTCCTGTGATAATTGGGAACATGTGCAGTCAAAACTAAGTCAACACTGCAGTGTTTACCTGTGAGTGAGCAATCATGCTGATAGGACTGATTAATGCTATTCCTAAACTATTATGGAGAAAGACAGCCTGCATCATTAACCACAGCATTGCTTCCTTATGGCAAAAAAAGAACTATAGTCATGTTAATAAATATTGGGGATATTTTGGGGCTGTGCAGAACAAACTCATTTGTTATTATTTGTATTGTCTATGCAATGTTTTCCTTATTTCTCCAAAGGCAATTTCATATTGTAAAATAAGTTTGTAAAGTGTGAAATAGTTGTTGTGCTCTTAATCAACAAAAAAAAGTCTTGCTTTTTTTTCTTTGGTGTAACTTTGGTTTGACCTTTATTATTAGTGGTTTTCTGCACCCTATAAAAGACCCCATAAAAGTGAACTGAAGTACACATTTATTCTCTGCTCTGTATACATTCACCTCATAAAACTTGTCATGCTCCATTTTAAGCACACTAAAGACATGATTGAGAATGTCTGACACCCAAAATGGCACTTTTTGAATGATTTCTCTGATGTTTTAAGGGATGTGTTATGAGTATAGTTTATGATTTAATATTTATACCAGACATTTCCATAGTAAACAGAAGCAAAAAGGTATATTTTTAGAATAGAGAAATGCTAATCTTAGGGGTGAGGGATAGCTATAGTCTCTTTATGAGCATTAACAGCTACAGTCCAGCTGAGCCCATGTAGCCTCTGGGGTTTATGGTTGATTTGAATATTCATGTATAATTAAATTTTCATCCTTTGGCTCTGCAACTTCCAAAAATGTATTAAGCAGCAACAAAGATTTCAATGATCTGTGATAAAAATAAAATAAAAGAAATAAATAATAATAATAAAAAAAACATTAAATTTGGACTCGTAATGGAAATGGCTAACATGTTGGTACACAGTCCCCCAGATAGAGATCAAATTCTTACCTTATCAGTGCTAGGGCTTTGATTTGTTGACATTTCACAGATCTTTTAGAAACAGCTGCTGGGTGAGTGAACTTTGTTGTGATATGCTGGCAAGCATTTCTTCATGTGGAAGTGATAAGATGCATCATATCGAAAAATGTCAAGCCTCTCCCCTCATAAACTCTCCTTAAAGTCCGCACACATGAAATCAGTATGAATGGAGGTTTTTGAATCGTCCATGCGGAATTTTCAAAAACAGATATACATCTTTACCCTTTTATATTCTGTCCACTGCCAAATGATGACACATCATTATTGACCAGGCTGTTTTGTAGCTATAATGATGACAAAACTCAAAAGAGGCACCCAATTGTGAATTACCTAAGAATCATCAGTAACAATGTGCCCTTTCCCCCTGAAATTGCTGGTCTGGAGTTTTCTGAAAGTCATGGCACTTTGTATATCTTGACAAGAATATCAATGATTCTGCTGGACAAAAAACTGCCAGTTGGACTTTGCCAGATTGAAAGCATTACTCAAATGTATCCATGCCCTTCCCACTCAATCTTGTTGAGACAACTTGTTGCATTCATAATTGCAAGGTTTGTGAGGCAGAACTAGATGCACAAATCAGTATGTGAAGGGTAGCCATTGTGTTCACAAATGCAATATGTTCCTGCAGCTCAGCCCATTAGAAAGCCTTTAATTTCCCACCATGGAGGGTTGTCTGATTCATGAGGCCTCTAGGAGCAATAACCCAGTGATTTATCCTCTACTAGCCCAGGCGCAAATGGGAGAGGGAGAGAGAGAGGATAATGATGCACCATTCCTGCCACTTAGCCAATGCTTTAACATACAAATAAAGATGAAAATAAAGATGGATTCAGAAAAAATTGTCAGGATCTTTCAGTCTCTATTTTGCCTTGTCTACAATCTCTATGCAAGTTGCAGATTTTCCTATAATAAGACTAAAGGCTCAGGCACAAATGTCTGTGCCAGATTACACTGTTCTTTAATGCATTATTATATTTTCACTGACAATTTAATAGGAACATCTTTACACCAGTCAAGAACATGAATCTGAGGCTACTGGAAAGTTGAAGATACAAGAAATATTGCATGGCCTTCTTCCAATCTTCAGCTTTCTAATTTTTACTCAGCCTGCCACCACTGTCAACTCAGACTCCTCTTCTTGGCTGACAAGAGTGGAGGAACCCCATACGGTCTTCTTCTGTTGTAGCCCATTCACCTCTGGTTTGATGGGTTGTGTGTTTCAAGATGCTTTTCTGCTCACCACAGTTGTAAAGAGTAATTATTTAAGTTACCATAGACTTTTTCATCAGCTATAGCCAAGCCACAGTTACATTATATTCGGATACTCTCTTATCAACAAGGTGGTTCTGCCTGCTGAACTGCTACTCACTAGATTTACTGCACCATTCTGTGTAAACTCTACAGACTGCTGTGCATGAAAATCAAAGAGGATAAGCAATTTCCAAAATCCTTAAACCAGCTTTGTCTGCATGATGCTATGCATTGGACCTCTACCTCTTGAGTAACATATTGGATGTTAATTGCATGAATGATTAGGTGTACAGGTAATAAGAATTGTATACTGTAGGTATAATGTTTCAGGTGAGCATATATATATATGCACTTCAGTCAAGGAAATGAAGTAGAATTCTATATTAATTTAAAACTTCACTCAACCTCATTAAATGGGGACTCGCATAAGCAAAGGGCTGTACGCGAAGTGCCTCTATTTCTTTTTTAAACTTCAGTGATCATCCACAAGAAGAAGCATAATCATTCTGATCAGAGATCAAATGATATCTGTTACTATCTCTGAATGACAACTTGGGGGCAAATCTAAATAGAAAAAAGAGGGAAGATGCCTGTCTTATGTTGATTAGCTATAGGCTGAATGGGTAAGGCAATCACATATCTTAGTCATTTGTCGTTTTGGACTTCCTGAACTGGCATGTGCTGCGAGTTTATGTGGCTCTCTGTGCATTTTGTAAGACAGAAAGCCTCTGGCAGAGTAGACAGATTAATGGGTGTTTAAAATAGCTCATATTTCCATGATGCTGCATAATTATCCTAAACAGAGAGTAATTGCCAGGCATCAATTAAAAAGAACAGTTGTGGCATGTAGGCTGTAATTGCAGAAGTGGGGAAAAAAAATGAGCAATTCTCTACCTGCCAATTTCTCAACATGTTTCTGTTGGTTTCAGAATGCTGTGTAAACAATTTATTTTTGGAATTTTACTTGAACTATAGCTTTGATAACACATGGGTGTCAGGGGCAGTTACAGACACAGGAATTAGAAACAGGAATCAAGTCTAATCATTCTGCTTAGTATAGGCTCACATTGGTTAGGGAATCCTGTGAGACAGGAGTCAATTCTTCTTCTGATGGCATTCTTCTGAGATGAGCCAGGACAGATTTATTATTTTTTTTTATGTCATGGGATATGTTGGAATAATATTTGGATGGGATAGGAGTATTGTTGTGGGACAATGGTTGGGGCGAAAATACGCTGAGATATCCACTGAGATCCACCTTATTGGCATCGATGATTGAGTGAAAGATTTTGATGGCTTATATGAAACACACATGGTTATTTTTAATACCTTGTGGTACTGCCACAAGGTTATTTGTTTTTATAATAGCAAGTACGCAAATAATTAAAGAAATGAGGGAGTATATATATATATATATATATATAGGAACATCGGTGGGGGCATATAAATATTAATGAAAAGTCAACTGAGGACCATTAGAAGTTTATTATTTAATATGAGCTGAAGAGGTAAGGAAGAAGCCTATTTTAAAAGAACCATATAATCACTTAAAACGTGTTACTGCAGGTTTTCATTCCGATGAGCCAAGCAGGATTCAGACTTAATTAATGAACAAGATAAACTGATTAAGCAAGTGGAATCAGGTGTCATTTCTGCTTGGTTGGAATTGCAAACCCTTGACACACTGGATATAAAATGTACCCCCTCCATTTACACAACACAGATAAAAGAGCAAGCATACAAACAGAAGAGACAAGAGAGAAACACACGATGGCCTGTTGAAGGCTGAGGAAAGGTCACAGCAGTGCAGCAACTGGGATCTGTTGAAGAGAATCAAACCAGAATAGGTCAAAGAACCAGAAAAGTTATATCACAGACCAAATCTTTTTTTTTTTTTTTTTTTTTTTTTTTACCTCTTTTCCCATCATTATTTGATTATGAAGCAATATGTCTTAAGTAGACTGTATTCAGAGTTCAAAAGTTAATGTTAATTTTTATGTGGGGAAAGTTCTGCATATTCAGAGATGGATTGCACAGTGACTTAAGTTGATTTTCTGGGCGCACCATTCAGATTTTTAGTTTTTCAGTAGCTTTTAGACCACTGGAATTTGTCTTTAAGCCTAACAGTTTATTGCACTAGCAATAAATTGCATTATGAATTGTCCTGTTTGTAATTATTATACTGTATTTATCACTTTAAATGTAGCTGAATTTGAAATACTGCGTTATATGTTTTAATACTGTGCACATTGAGATAATTGTGCATACCTAATTCAACTACAATGTACTAAACTGTGGTCAATATAACAAAGATGTATTAAATAAAATTACATTATTAAAAAATAAATTAATGAATTGAGTTTAATTAAAACTTTAATGTCTTGGGGTGATCTCTACCGGTCTTGCTTTTGGATGACTTTATCATCCATCTTTCTTTTGATCACATTCCAGAGATTTTCAACTGGGCTCAAGAACGGAGATTATGATGACCATGACAAGATCTTGATCTTGTGGTCCTTCCTCCAGACCTTGATTGATGTGGCTGTGTGGCATGGAGCATTGTCCTGCTGGAAAACCCAATCCTCAGAGTTAGGAAACACTGTCGCAGGAGAAGGTAACAAGTTTTCTTCCAGGATAAGCTTTGCATCTTTCACAAAAAAAATCTTCCCCATTCCAGCCTTGCTGAAGCACCTCCAGATCATACCAATCCTCCACCAAATTTCATACTGGGTGTGAGACATTGTGACATGTAGGCCTCTCAAGGTCTCTGTCTAACCTTTAGATGATGATATGATGGTTAAAGCTGAAAATTGGACTCATCAGAGAAAATTACCTTATTCCAGTCCTCTACAGTTCAAACCTTAAGGTGCTTAACAAACCTCAGCCTGACTCTTCTTTGCTTCTCACTGATGAAGGGCTTTTTTCTAAGTTTTCTTTTTAACTCTTTTGGTATGATGAATAGTTTGTACTCCAATTAAATTTAAGGTACTACTAGCACTGTTTATTGCCATCCAAACTGGTCCTATTGCAAGAGGACAGTGATGACCAGAGCAGTGGTTTTTATACTTTTCCTTTTTAAATAAGATTTGGTTCAATTAACCAGTGCTTCATTAAGTAAAATGATATGTGCTTGCGTTGGAATTCTGCCACAGACACCTTAATGAAATGGCTGCCATACCTACAGATGCTCATTTAAGAAAAAAAACCTGAAGTGGTCTCATGGTGTGGTCTCAAGTGACTACCCTACAGTTCATATTGGAATTAGCACAAAACAGTGGTTATAACAGCAAGTTGCTTCCCGCCTACTCATTAATCAGTTATTAAGCCTTGTTTTCATGACCATCAGACTATACAATATGAGCTGAATATGTGAATCTGAAATTGAGTTTCAACAGGCCTTTTACATGGCAGAGCAGCCTGTACCTTTTTCCTTATGCCCAGTTTCTCTTACTCAGCTCCTGTCCATCCTGTCCAGCTTTACTTTTCTGCTTCACTGCCTGTGACATTACCTTACTTTTACATCACACATCTATTACCTGCCTTCCATTCCCTTTAGACACAAAAACACTATACTCGGTCAGTCTAAACACCTTGCGTCTGCTCCACTGGGGGAGGCGAGAGAGAGAGAGAGAGAGAGAGAGAGAGAGGAGAGAGGGAGAGATGGAGGGGGGACTGGGGGGGGGACTGGGGGCACAAGCCATGATATAAAAGCAAATGGACCTGCAGTCTTTTTCTGAAGGAGTGATGGCCATGACACTTTTCTGACTACAGTCTCTACATCCTCAGGCCATGTCTCAGCAACCCCCTCATGCTCATAACACACACACACACACACACACACACACACACACACACACACAGAGAGATAAACCATGGTCACACAACTGCATAGACAGAATATAAAGAGGCATAGGGAAGAGGTGGAGTATAAGGCTACATTCACATTGAAAGCCTCATTGTTCAGTTGCAATTTTTTTTTCTTGACATCTGACATTCATTGATATTCTGACAAAATTCACACATTAATACATTTTTGCATGATTTATTTGAGTCACCAACAACAAATTTTGTTTGATGATTTTAAAACCAACAACCAGGAGACACTAGCAACATTTTGCTCTGGAGGACGACAAACAGCTTGTCAGCTTTAGCTCTCCTCCCTTGTTGTTTTGCTGTGCTGCTGTTGTTCAGACTATTTTTGTTACCTTGATAAAAATGGTACCATTGAGGGAACAATAGCAGAAAATAACCTCGATTTTACTCACAGCCTTTAACCTAACCCTAACCTTATCCCTAACACTTAATGTTAAAGGGAACCCCAAAATCTTAACATTAAACCTACAGTAACATGCACCTGCTAAGTAGCATATCTCGGTAGGTCTCACAAATCAACAGGGCACTGTATGGCTGACCTGAACCAAAGAACGTTCCCACACTACATTCTTTGAACAACTGCTGTACACTGTACGATATCTAAAGTGCACTTGGTATTCTAAAATAAAATTCTAAAATTTACGACAGGTGCTTGAAGTTAAAAAGGGGGGAAAAAAGGAATATGGATCAAGAAACACAAACTCCAGCATATGCTGCTGAACTAGATGCTGCTAACCATTATTCAAGCAGAACATAAACCATACCATTCTGTATGTTGAAGCAAATTATGATAATTTATTAAATATTTATGTATACATTTATTAAAAATGTATGTTATAAATATTTTACATTTTGAATAATGAAAGGCAATGATACACCTAATGAAGCATATGCACAATTTAAACTTTACATCATGTCCCTTCTAAAGATGTAGTCTACAATGCTCATGATCCCCAGCCAGGCATTGTCATCACATTATCAAGCACCTATCCCCAACTCACAATCACCAGATTACTAATAGATCTCATTTGCTCGCATTTACATTCACTCCCATAAATAACCCAGACTCCCTTTGTATTTTTCCAGCATTGTGCCTGTGATGATTGCAAGCCTTTGCTGTCTTCCCATTTTACTGTTTTGTTTTGAAAGGGCTGCTTATCATTTTCTCCTTTAGCCTCCGCTTGTTTATGCCTGTTTGCTAATTCCCTGACCATACGTCTGTCTCATGTTCTGAGTATTGGTTAGTCTTTTTGTTTGTTTACTTAATTAGCATTAAATAAAACCATAGACCTGCACCTATGTCCATCTGCCCACCTTCGTCACAGAAGGCTCTTTTTGCTCAAGACATGATGCTGGTGGACAGAAACAGCAGCCCTCCACCATACATGCTACTGTACGCTTGTCAGTTACAAGAAATTATAAACCCTAGCTGCAAAAAGGTGGCATCCATTTCATGTGATGGGTCTTTATCCCTGTATAGATTACTATGGTCTATCAAGCTTCATATTTAAAGTGAAGATGATGAGTGGAAGAAGGCCTTCAGCACAAACTCTGAACACTATGAACGCTTAGAGATGCCATACGGAACGGTCAGTGCTCCCTCAGTTTTTCACGTATTCATTAATGACATCCATCCCATTAGCGTCCAGGCTAACATTCCATGTTGTCTGCCAGCTGCAAACTGCCATGGTCCAATTGTGCTAGTGATTTTATCACGCAGTTGCCCTCCTCCCAAGGCAAAACTACTAATCTACCAGTCTTTTGATATCCCTCAGGTTCATCCCCCTTCCTTGCTTACTGTACATACAACATTTGAAACAGCTGATTTGTTATTTCAACGCTTTTCAGAACACTGCAGAATTGGCATTTGTAGAAAACTCATGCCTCACTGCATCAGCCCATTAAAGGTAATCCAAGACATGAGGTTTCCTTTAAATAGCTATAAACTACAACTAGTGTGTGGCTATTATATATCCCAAGCTTTCAAGCCTCACGACTGCCACTCCCATTTCACTAGATGAAGCTACCCCCAGTAAAACCTGGAGTTTTTAAACAAATCTATACCTAAAATGATACATCACTCACTCTCACTTGTTTTCTTCACTTATCCATTACTGGTAGCCGGGAAGCTGAAGCCAATCTCAGCTGACTACAGGCGCAAGGCGGGGTACGCCCTGGGCAGGTCGCCAATCCATCGCAGTAAACTGATAAATAAAATGCTGAAAAGCAACTGTATGGCATGCATGTATTACATTAATGTTCATGTGTACAAACTAGGGAAAGAAATAAAAGACACATCTATTCGGATGGATTGGGTAGATTCAGAATGCATATGTAAGATTGGAGCTGCAACACAACAGCACGCCATATGATATAAAGTGACAGATTCCAGGTTCAGTTGCCCAAGCACCCTCAGACCCACTTTGTGTGTATGTGTTTGTGTGTGTGTGTGTGTGAGTGTGTCTGTTTATGGAGTCTTTAAACAGTATTTTGGCTGTGCTCTGTGTGGATGTAAATTAAAAGTCTGGTGCCTGTGAACTTGACCAAAAAAAGATTTAAGGTTGAATTAAGCCTGCTATCTGCGCTGTTCGCCATCACCACAGCAAAATAAAAACTTTATTCAGCATTAAATACACACATTTCATTCAATTAATACTATACCATGCATACTACATAAGTGATAAACAGGTCAAAGTATACCTCCAGGGACATGGTCCACACACAGTACACAAATTTCATCATCTGCAGTAGTCCGTGCAGACTGCACCAAATTTTCTGTCCTTGCAGATATGTGCGTGTTGACTGTGTCCGAAACTGAGCAGCGGTTATATGCCGATAGCCATGGGCATCCATTCAGCTTGTGCTTGTGAGTCCTGTCCACAAAAGCAAATCTAAAGCAAAATCTAGTGTACTTTAAAGACACCCATGCACACGTCCATATCCATGTTGCGCAAACTCATGTCCGTGGAAGAAGGCTAGCTCAGCCCATTAATATTGTAATGCAAAACAAAAGTAATGGGTAATGAGCCTATTTAAATTTCAGTAATTGCATTATTTAATTTGAAAAGGCAATTAGTTACAAGTAACAATAACAAGTAACTTGCTAATTTGTAATTCTACACTGATTATGAATATGTTGTTATTATACCTGTTATCTACACTTACAGGACTTCTGTATCATAGTGGCTTGTGAACACATAATTCAAAGAGTGCATCCATTCTCTGACACAGATACAACATTCACAGCAGCTGTTGCGCAATATTCTTTATGGAAATGGCATCACTGCTCTCACCGCATAATTGTTATTGCCACATGCCGTGGTTTGCAATATTGTTTCAAAAGCTGCAAAATAACTGTGACAATATGTCTCATAAGTATTTCTAAGATGCAAACAAAAGGAAATTGTGAACTGATACTCTGCCAAAAAGAGGATGAGATAATGAGTGAGCGTGAACATGGAAAAAAAAGAAGAAAAAAAACCCCACAAAGAAAGACAGTAACATTATTTGAACAGAATGCCAATGGGATGTTTGCTCATAGAAACAAATCTGTCCATCAGATTTGATGTAAGCATGACCACTATGTGGGAATGTTGGCTAAGGACAACAACTGAGTGGGAGGAGAGACAGAAAGAGTACAGAGAGGAAAATAAAGAAGGGAAGAGAGAAAAAATAGCAGAAGGAGAGAAAACTGAGAAAAGAGAGGGCAGCTCAGTGCTAAAACCAACGTACACTAAAAGGAAGACACAATGGGGGGAGGAGAAAGGGGTAGCAGGTAGGAAAAGAACACCAGCTCTAAAGCAATAGAGATCAGAGAGCTCCCTCCAATCAGAGTGCTTCTTAGGCAGAGATCCAGACTCTGCTGGTGATATGCACTTCAAAGAAAACAACAGGGAGGATCTCCGGCATTCACTAGCTCCCAGCCAACCATACCTCCACCCACCAGCACTAAGCCTTGCAGAGAGGAAGGGGGCACTAGAGGACCCCCTACACCACTCTCACATTCCAGATTGGCCTGGAAGTATATGAAATTCATATATTTGTGAACAGGTGTGAAAATCAGATAGTTTTAATATTAAAGATCTAAACATAAATCTTATCGTGAAAGAATGAACGCACCATAACGAGCAATGATACAATTTACACATCAGATAACATTAGGCCTGAGCAGATGGATGGATTGTTTTTCTGAAGCCAAATTAAAAAGTCATATACTTTTCAGGACAAATCAATGTGGAAATACGAGCCCTTGTAGTCTGTGGTTATCTGCTTCTTCGAGTTCTTTAAAGGCCCTTTCCCCCTTTAATACACAGAGAAAGTCAAGCTGTGTATGGCGCTGAGTGCCATCAGCTCAGCACTTTCCACTGGAGTAGGAGCAGTTCAGAGTGCTGATCATGCTACTATGACAGCTTAAACCTTCATCTGGGGTTGTGGGGAGCCAAGCGCAACCAATCAGCTTTATGTCTTAGTGCTTCCTAAAGATGACAACGAAGCAGAAAGAACAAGAGGAGGATGTCTGTCTGTACTGCACTGGATGAAAAAAAAAAAAAAGATATTTCAAATATTGCTTTGTAAGCCACTGATATCATGCGAGTTTAGGTTTGATACTTCCAAAAATCCAAGCCCCTTGACACATAGTCCTGACCATGACAATCAGAAAAAGATTTTAAATATTTGCTTGTTAACATATTTTTATGTAATTATTTCATATTTAGACCAATTTGTGTCTTCCTCAAACTGTTGTCAAAGTTGGAAGCACAGAATTGTCTAGAATAACTTGGTATGCTCTAACGTTAAAATTTCCCTTCAATGTACAGTGGTGCTTGAAAGTTTGTGAACCCTTTAGAATTGTCTACATTTCTGCTTACATACTGTATGACCTGAAACATCATCAGATTTTCACACAAGTCATCAAAGTCGATAAAGAGAACCAAGTTAAATAAATGAGACAAAATAAATTCACTTGGTCATTTATTAATTGACAAAAATGATCCAATATTACATATCTGTCAGTTGCAAAAGTTTATCAACCTCTAGGATTAGCAGGTAATTTGAAGGTGAAATTAGAGTCAGGTGTTTTCAATCAATGGGATGACAATCAGGTG
>JAOVYU010000056.1:14976046-14992194 GCA_025674565.1 Synodontis membranacea | reverse complement strand
AAAGCTCAAGCTTTTGTCTGAGGGATCTGAGAGGAATTATCATGAAATGCAATTAGCCGTCACAGTCATTATTAATTTCATAAGCCTTATGATTCCATATGAATGCCACGCTAGACTCCTCTCTACTTCCAGAGTATGTAAGGGTGAGTGAGTGACAGAGAGAGAGAGAGAGAGAGAGAGAGAGAGAGAGGTCTTATGTGTGTTTTCTTCTTACTATATTACCTCCCCAACAGAGATTTTAGGTGCTGGTATTCTTTGTCTGTGACCTAGGTAACAGTATCAGGATGTATTTATTGATAGATAATTCAGAGCACTTATGTAAGGGATAAGGACATCTACCAAATGTCATAAGTGTAAAGAGATAGAGAGAGCACTGTTTGAATCATCTGGTCTGAGTATACTCAATACACACACAGCATACAGCTCTGGAAGAATGATGCGAAAGTATCATTAAAGTGGGTCTTTTTGTAGAACTAAAACCAGTTCTAAAAACACACCATCAAATCCTAAAGTGCAGAAGATTTTATAACTATACACTCATCTGTAGAAGCAAAATTAAACACAGGTTCAAAGAAATACAAAGAGATTGTCAGAACGAAGAAATATTGATGCATGAAGTGTTTAGTTGTGAACTGTTCACAGATTGTTCACTAAAGTTTTCTGTACCAAACTCTGGAGTGTTAATGACCAATGACCCAATTGAGTTCTGATTGGACTAATACACTATTACATCTTTACTTAGCCTTAAGACGGCAGCGATAAGCAAATGATGTATTTCAGATTCAACTTATTTCCAGCATGCAGGGCTACAGAAAGAAAAGGGCTTGTCCTTTTTAATTGGCTATCACATATGACAAATGTATAGAGACTTGGGAGAGATGCTTGAGGGAAATGTATGAGTGTTTAGAGTTACAGGCACCCCCTCCCTTTGGGTGCGGCTAGCAGGACTGGTGAAGTGCTAAATTGCTCTGTGTGAGTTTGGTCACGGCTGAACTCTCAGTGAGATAATGAAATGACAATTAATCCAAAAGCTGTTGCCATTCACTCATTTGCTCCCTTACTTGCTCACTTCTAAAAGGAGAAAGGGAAAGGGAAAGGCAGCAAGACCAGATATTTGGGTTTAACCCAGGCTGAATGGACACGAATCAAAAAAATTACATAGTTACATTATTGTGTTTAGTTTCTTGCAATTTTCTTTAAACTTTAATTTAAATGCAATTATTTTACATTAAAGATTATCTTCTTATAATTTCAGTATGAGCAGCAATGCTTTTCTTTTTAAACCAAGTGCCAATAAAAATACAGATAACATGCAATAAACATTATTATTATTATTATTATTATTATTATTACTACTACCATTAGTCAGGCTGACAGATGAGAAGGACAAGGATGTAAGTGAAGTTGAGTAGCCTAAAAACCTTATGGTTTTGAGCAAACCTTGGCCTGTGTCACGATACGGGGCCCGGGTAGGACACATGTGCAGGAACCCAGAAATGGATTTGTGATTTTAACAGTTTATTAAAATAACAAAATCAGGTAGATAACTCAAATAAGTCGGGCAGCAAACTCAATCCATGAAACAAGCGGACATATCCAAACGAGCAGATAACTCCTAACATCAGGCAGAAAACATGATCCAAGCATACAGATAGATCCACAATGTCATGCAGGAAACATAATCCAAACATGCAGATAAGTCCAGAAACCAAACAAACCAGAACCAGGAAATTAGTCCAAAGTCCAAAAAATAATATTTCCCAGAAAGCGCGAGGCAAGGCACTAGCGACACTATGGTATGGCTATATTGCTTTGCAAAGATCCACTGACTGATTCTCTCCTTAATAGCAGTCTTGGTGTGTGTGACTAGATTGGATGCACCTGCATCAAATTGGCAGTCCGGAGACTCCGAGAACATGTGCACATCAGCCATCTCGTTTTGTAGTCCTTGCCACATGGGATATGTAGTCCCTAACCGACGTGCACATGACAGCCTTACTCTTCTTTGGTTCTCATTGATGATAGGCTTAATTCTATCTTTGTATAACTTCAACCCTAACCCCATCTGCCCATTTGCCATTCTTTTTGTAGGACACTTGATTTTATCCTACAGTTGTTGAGAGATATTCGAAAGAATTGATTATCATCCTGGTCAGTGGAGAGTGGTTTTCGCCCTGGCCAGTCTGTAACTTTGTTGTCCCTAATGTCTGCTGCTTGACCTTGTTGTTATAAACTGCTGTGTTTGAAATTTTGAGGATGGAAGCAACCTGACACTCACTGTATCTTTCTGCCAGTAATGGCAAAATTTAACCTTTCTTTTTTTCACTGCAAACTTTTGTTTTTAACAATTTTAGTTTTTAACACTTTTTTTAAGGTGCTGACAGTTCCCTTTAATTTAATTGCAATATATATTTTTGTATTACAATTAAATTTAAGGAACTGCCAGCACTGTTTTTGACATCCAATCTGGTCCTATTGCAAGAGGAAAGTGATGACCACAGCAGTGGTTCTTGTACTTGTTCCTTGTTAAATAAGATTTGGTTCAGGTGATCACCTAATCAGTACCTCATTAAGTAAAATGAGGTGTGCTTGCATTGGAATTCCACCACATACTGTACACTGGAATGAAATGGCTGTCATACATAGAGATGCTGATTTAAGAAAAAATGAAGTGGTCTCTTAATTTTTCCAGAAATGTATATTTCTGAAATGTCATAAATATGCATGCATTCACAGATTGACCAGCTCATAGCAGCATCCTGCCCCAGCGGTGTTACCAGCGGCTGTCCCATCAGCACCAGTGAAGATTGTTCACCAGTGCTCCCTCTACTCCCTCAACACACAGGAAGGAATCTCTGATTGTTCCAAGATTGCATAGTTCCTCAGTCTGCTGCCCGACAAGGCACTTGCCTGGGCCACCGCAGTTGATGAAAATGGTGCCAGGCTGGTGACATCCTTTAACCATTTCATTTCCTTGTTCAACCATACCTTCAACCATGCCTCACTGACAGATCTCAGGCAGTGAGGGTGGGCAGGTGTGTCTCCAGCAGCATCACCATCTCCACAGGGGTGTGTTCTTTTTCTGATGTTGTACTCTCTCTATGCTTCAGACTGTGTGGCCACACAGGGCTCCAACACCGTCGTTAAGTTTGCTGACGACACGGTGGTGTTGGACTTCATCTCCAACAATGATGAGTCGGCCTACATAGATGGGGTGGAAAACCTGGCACTATAGTTTCAGGAAAACTGCCTCCAGCTGAACGTCAGTAAGACTAAGGAACTGGTGGTCTATTTCAGCAGGAGACAACATGACTACAGACCCCTCATCATCAATGGAGCTTCAGTGGAGAGGGTGAGCATTTTAAGTACCTAGGCATCCACATCTATAACTGTGTACTGGACCAGAAAGCAATCCTGAGAGTGATCCACGCAGTAGAACGCTGCTGCAGGTTAGCTCTCCCCTCCGTACAGGACATTTACCCCAGGAGACACATGACCAGGGCAACCAGGATTATTACGGACTTGTCTCACCCCAGTAACGGAGTGTTCCAGCTTCTGCAATCAGGCAGAAGTTTTCGTGCTATTATGGCCAAGCTGGAGAGACTCAGGAGGAGTTTCTATCCACAGGCAATTCGACTCCTCAACCAGGACATGCCACTCGCCCGTTCATAGGGTTATGGTTATTTGTTCACTTATAATGCACTGTTGATGCTGTTCTGCATTACTCAGGCCCTACACTGTTGTGCTGACACTGCACAATGCACTTTACACCATAAATGGACTTATAAGCATTTCTTGCACATCTTTTCATCGCACCTGCAATTTGTAAATAAGTTATGGTAAATTCATAGGTTTTTTTTTTCTGTTTAATTTCTACAATTTTTTTTATACTTTTATATATTTTTTATATTTTTTTATCTTTTACTTTCTAAAGCTTTATGTTAATTTGCACAGTTTAAATCGCAAGAAAGAGCAGTTCAAGATACAGTACATTTCACTGCCCATACCTGTATAACTATGCATGTGACAAATAATGAATCTTGAACTGTTGTCCAGTTTTGTTCACACCACTTCATACCGCTTTCTGAACCACAGAGCTTGCATTCAAATATGTGTTCAGGTATTACGACATCCCAGAGGATATAGTCAGCAACCGGGGAGCTCAGTTTATGTCCTGGCTGTGGTCCATCTTCATGTTCAAGTTGGGGTCTCAGTGAATCTCATATCTGGCCATCATACCATGTCAAATGGACAGGTGGAACTCTCAAACAAAGATCTGCTTCCTGAGAACATACTGTGCAAATAACCAAGGAGACTGGGCTTGATTTCTCCTGTGCACCATTCCACCACAAGCCTCATCCCCCTTCCAGTGCAAGCTTGAGTATTAGCTGCCCTGTTCCCTAGGAATGTCCACTGACTCACCCACCATTGAAAACTAAGCCACACACACAGGTGTTGGAATATATGCACCAAAGTGTAGGACTGAGTACACTATAGATTGAAGTGTGCGGGTTAAGGTTATCTTATCTGATGATTCCAATTTTCAGCTTTTCCCATCACCTGGTCATCTAATTGTTAGATGGACCCTTTAAAGGCTCACAAGCCGCAATGTATCACACGTACTATGACATTTGGTGGAGGATTGGTCATGATCTGGGGGTGTTGGAATGGGGACAGATTTTTGTTTGTTAAGGAAGCATGACTCAAACCATGTACAAGGTTATCCTGGAAGAAAACTTGCTCCCTTCTGCTCTGACAATGTTCCCTAACTCTGAGGATTGGGTTTTCCAGCAGTACAATTCTCCATGCCACACAGCCAGGTCAGTCAAGACCCTGTAAGGGCCAGATCGATCTCCAGACCTGCACCTTATTGAAACCTCTGGAATGGGATCAAGTGAAAGACCTGTTGGTCACAAACCATCAAACAAAGCTGAGCTGATTGAATTTTTGTGCCAGGAGTGGCATAAAGTCACCCAAGTGCAATGTGAAAGACTGGTGGAGAGCATGCCAAGACGCATGAAATATGTGATTAAATGTCAGGGTTATTCCACCAAATATTGATTTCTGAACTCTTCCTAAGTTCAAATATTAGTATTATTTTGATTAATATTGAATATGATCTTGATTTATTCAAGGTCTAAAAACACTGCATCTTTTTTCTATCTATCTACAGTATCTATCTATCTAAAAATAAAAGTATTAGAAGATAAATTCTTTATTCAGTACATTCTCTCCCTTCCTTTATGTGATACACAAATCTGCACAAACACATTATAATTTCCTAATCTTAATTCAAAGGAGGCTTTGTGGTTGTCTAATAATGACAGCAAAACTTGAAAGCAGCAGTCGCACTGTGCCATTTCACCAAAAAAAATCACAAGGAAATCCAAAGTGTGAAAGACAGAAAGCAAGTTAATGTTTATGTCTAGATAAAACTAAACCACAGTATTTCAAGGAAGGAGACAGCAGAGACAACAAAGTCAAATTATCTGCTGTTTGTTTTTGGATTTAAAACCAAAGCATGAGAAAGGCAGGCACAGTATTTTATCAAATAAAAAAAAAATGCAGAAACAAACATAACATATGTAAAAATGTTAAAGAAACAAAATAATAGAACATAAAAGGGAATATCAAAATCAAGTAGAAAGTAAGATAAGCAAATTGTGTGTAATGCAGTTACTGTACTTTTTTCCACTTTTTCCTACACTTTCCTTTTTGCTCCTAAAAGTAAAATAGATAGCAGTGGCATACTAATGTTCATTTTTAATTAAACAACTTATAAACTGCACAATTAACTTAAAAAAAAAAATAAAAATCAGATGCTTGAAGCTAAAACTCAAGAATGAAAATAATGCAGCTATATATATTTCAGTAAATGAATTGTCTTAATGGCAGAAATGTATCCATGTAACTATAGATTAATGAACAACAGAAGGTCAAAATGAATTAGTTAGCTTTTTTCTAACAAAGAGTCATCATTACTGTTATATAGTACAACACACAAACCCCTAAAATATGTGTGAAACATTATTATGGGAGCATAAATTAGGTACAAAGTTCATTCAAAATCATGAAGCTCAGCAAATGAAGACTTTTTGCTTTATCCCTACGAGAACTTTGTCAAGCAAGCATAAAGCACAAGCATGTGATTTCTTCTGATGCGGACACCCGATTAGTGCAGAGCTCAGTTCTTGGTCTTTATCATTACAGGAAAATCGAAATGCATAATTATCTTGTGATAATGAAGATAGTTACAGTTACAAATAACATTTTGGAAAAATTTAGACTGGAAAAGTCCAATGAAGTCTAACAGTACTGTAAATAAAATGTCAACTAAATCTATATACATCTGCTGCTCCTGTACAGTATTTTCACTAAATGTAATAGATACCGGCATTTATATATATATATTAAAAAAATGCACCCCTGTATTTTAATCACCGTGTAGGCAGTGGATAGAAAAATGAGTGAGGTTCAATTCCCCACCCAGGCAATAACACTAGTGATAAACTGAGGAGTCATATGACAAAGACATAATATGTTATGCATTATCTGTTGTTCTGGAGAAGATCATCTGACAACATTGCTATAATTTTGATTATTATTCATTATTAATTTAATTTAATTGTCCATAAAATTTATAGTTTTCTTTTTGCATTTCTTAGCACTTATTCATTCAATTATGTTCACCAACCAGTTCTCCTGGTCAGGGCCAAAGTAGTTCCATACCCAATATTCCAGGAATATTGGTTGCAAGACAAGAAAACACCCTGCAGGGGACACCAGTACATCACATGGCACTTAAATGTGAAACAGCAAAGTTGTATTCATGCATAATATTTCTGTCCTAAATGGCACCAATTTGTCCTGAAGTCCTGCTTCAAGTGTGCACTTTGGAGACATTGTCAAGGTGCAAAGACTGCTACAGAGTGAAGGAAATTTGGATCTTTCCAGCATACGCGCCATTCTTATAGGCAATGATAATAGGCGTTTTCAAGAGTTATTTAGCAACAAAATGGGATATAAACTGAATTAATTAATTTTTTTTAATCAGAAATATAAACTTTAAAGTTTACCTGGTGATGACTGGCCTTTGCAAGCTCTTGGTTTGCAGATTCCACATGCGAACCAGTAGTCTGAATATATTCCTCGATGCTGTCTGAAGAAAAAGAAGAATACCAACATTGCTGTTATTCATGTTTATTACATTGCAGTCTTTAGTGATGAAACTAACTTGGTTGTTAATATCAACATTGTAATGTTTTGCACTGTTCAGTTTGTTCCTCCAGGCTGTGAAATTTGTCACACACACATTTATATCCCTCGGGCTCTTTTGATACATGACTGAATATAATAAAGAACATGCACAAAACACAACTTGTAAATGCTGTGTTTGTCCTTCACATTCCTTGAAGATACAGACACTAAAAGGAAGAGAAAGAGAGTAACACAAGTGATTGACCTTCTTCTTCTTCTTCTTCTTCTTCTTCTTCTTCTTCTCCTTCTTCTTCTTCTTCTTCTTATTATTATTAAAACAATGGTATACTCTATATATCATATGCTTTAACCCAAATGAACAGAAACTCGAACATTCTTTATTCTCTGCAACTGTGGAACCATTTAAAGCCCATAAATTCAACATATGATTTCTGGTTATGTGGTGGTTTAATTGTCAGGGGGTAATCTGGTTCGGGGAGGGAAAAAAATGCATTCCATAAATTTTATATCTCTGTTCTTATCTGTTACAAAATCCGCGTTTGCTTTTCAGACTTGTGTGGCTGAATCACAAATGTTGTTGCACTACATGTGGTATGAAATAACAGCTTCTACACACCATGCAGTGTACTATATATCCATCAGGGATATCCATTTAGATTGTGTCTGATTATTTGCCAAAAGTCCTATATTAGGTACAGTGTGAACTGTCAGACAGCTGTTCTCTGTTCAGCTTCATCAGCTAAGAGCACAATATCACAGCTAACAGATGAGACTAATTAAATTTACTCAATTACAGTAGACTGCAAATAATTAAAATATTTGTTGATAAATATCCACAATACACAGTAAAATTATTTAAAAACAGATTATGACCTAGACCAAACACCGTACGGAATAGACATTAAATGGTCACATTGCCGAGTTTATAAAAAGTAGCAAACAGCACAAAACTAAACAGACATAACATTATTCATTCCTTTTTATTAAGCTTCAGTAACCACTTTATCTTGGTCAAGTTTGTGGTGGATCCAGAATGTTTGCAGAAACATAAGGTGCAAGCCAGGGACCCCAGTCCTTGGTGGTGTAGGTAGTAAATATTTGAGTTCTAATAAATCATACCACATTGGTATACTGAGTTTTATATTGACATACATTTTTCCCAAGCACATCCATTAATGATAGGGTTAATACTGTATGTCTGAGCTTAGAAATTAGATCCATCAACGCAGACCAGTGCTTTCTTTACACTAACCTTTTACCATGCTCTCCATTTCTTATCACCCTGTCAAGGAAGAAAAAAAACCTTCTCCAAACATTTTCTAGAGTGAAAGTGACTATACATGACTGTGTAAGGTTGTATCACATTGCAATGGTTTGACCTCATCTTTCCATTGCATTGATATAGGCATCTGACATATTTCAAGATTAAATCTGATCATGACATTTAAATTTTATGTTTGTGAAATATTGGTGCCCTTTTAGATGACGATGTCACTATACAATAGGAAAACAAAAATGGTTTTATGTCTTGGAAAAACAGTCTACCTGATGAAAGTAGACGAGAAGTGCACAAAAGCCGGGTTATGCACTTGCTTTCTTAATTTACGTGAAAGGCAGCCATTTATTAGTTTTGAATAATCCAAATTAGTTGTCTTGTTCCGATGCACATGTACTTATTCTGCCAAGTGAGAACATTGATTCAAATGCAAACTCAATTCCCTTCCCAATTAAAAACAAATGTGCGGTTCAGCACACATGGGGGCACAACTAAAGCAGAAGTGAGTGACTTACAGCAGGGTTAACGCAGTGCAAGCTCGGCTGCAGCAAACACTGCAGACTTCACCTCCGCCTGGCTGCTAGAACTAATGAGGTTTTGTTTATCTTCCTCTGATTTGATTTGGTTGTGTTCTCTGTTGCTGCCATGCCAAGGAGAGACACAGTGACAAACAGGGAGAATCAAACAGCCTGAGAATCGTGGGCTTTTATTCAGTGGTTAAATAATAACTTTTGGTAACTCTTTATACTTTAGTCTGTTTTGACAATCTACAAACTATCTACAGAATGTAATCATGCAGCCAATAGACTGACTCTAAACAACATATCAAATGTATATTGATCTTCAAAACCGTGCCACAAAATGTACTAAAAGAGTCCAAATGAACTGGAGTTAAACTGTAGAAATACAAAATTACTAGCTGCTTGTTTTGAACTTGAAGTGCAGAATAAGTGGATAATTCTCTAAACAATTAAAATGAAACATTCTGTTTAACTCGTCAACTTTTTTTTAAGCCATGCCATCACTTCACTAACTAGTTTTGAGATAGTAAATAAAGTTTAAAATGAAAGCTGAAAGCTCCTTCTTGTCTCAGTGAGTTGCCTTCAGGTAAATAATTTGCATAAATTCATGTGATTGCCCACCACAAGCCTGAACATTGGATCTACTACTGAAGTCAAAATGATGAAATTGGCTGCCACAAGCCCCAATAGTGGATCATTTACTGAAGTCACAATGCTGTGATTGGCCACAATAAGCCTCAACAGCGGATCATTTACTGAAGTCACAATGCTGTGATCGGCCACAATAAGACTCAACAGCGGATCATTTACTAAAGTTACAACGTGTGATTGGCTGCAATAAGTCTCAACAGTGGACCTTGTACTGAAATTGCAATGGTGTGATTGGTTGCAAAAAGCCTCAATAGTGGATCTTATAATGAAGTGTGATTGGCAGCCACAGACCTCAAAAACATGAAGCCATAATGGTGTGATTGGTGGCCACAAGCCTCAACAGTGGATCTACTACTGAAGTCAAAATTTTGTGATTGGCCACAACAAGCCTCATAAGTGGATCTACTCCTGCAGTCATAATGGTTGATGTTTAAAAAGTCTCTGGAAAATAGCTACACTGCAAAAAATAAATGATGTCTTAGCTGGTGAAAACATCTATAGTCAAATTTATCTAGTATTTCCTTTATATGATAATTATAAACCAAATATAAGATTATGAAATCTATTTCTGACAATTTTATTATGTTCAAGCTTTAAATGTTTTTATTCTGTTCCCAACATAAATGTGTAGTTTTTTTATAAATAAAGTTTTATAAAATTTATAAAATAAATACTTAAAATTTGTAAAGGTATCTGGTAACAGAACAAGGCCTAAATTTAATAAACCTAGAATTAGGTTTATTAAACTTATATTTGTTTCATTTTATTACAGTAGGAAATACTAGATATATCTGACAAATTTAAAAAAAAAAAAAAAAAAAAAAAAAAAAAAAAAAAAAAAAAAAAAAAAAAAAAAAAAAAAAAACAGGATGCAAAATCAGTGGATTTTTTATTATACCAAAAGTTTGTGGACACCTGATCATCACACCCATATGTGATTGTTGAATATCCCATTCCAGATTAAGTCCCCCTTTGCTGTTATAATAACCTCCACTCTTCTGGGGAAGTTTTCCACTAGATTTTGACAGATTTTCCACAGAGTGTGGCTGTGAGGATTTTCTCATTCAGCCATTAGAGCATTAATGAGGTTGCCACTGATTCTGAAGCCCTTACGTGCAGTCCACATTCCAGTTCATGATAACTGTGCTGTGGAGATGAGATAAGCAGACCATTTAAGTTTTTCCACACCAACCTTAACAAACTGTGTCATCATGGATCTTGTAATGTTCACAGGGGCAATGTCATACTGGAACATATTTGGGCCTCTTAGATCCAGTGAAAGAAAATCCTAATGCTCCTGCATAAAAAGGACATACAGTCGACCCTCGCCACTTCGCGGTTTGAATTTCGCGGCTTTACTCTATCGCGTTTTTTTCAAATACAGTATATTCATTAAAAAGTTGATTGAGACAGTGAAAATGCGGGTTGTGCTCGGTTGTCTTGAGTCAATTATTTTTATTTTTTCCAAAAAATTGGGTGTTATTTCATGTCTAGGGAGCTCTAATAATGTTAAAAACCGTATTTAGAAGGTTATAAACAGGTTTACTATGCTCTAACTATGCGGAAATGCTACTTCACGGAAATTCACTTATTGCGGTAGAGTCTGGAACGGATTAAACGGCGATAAACGAGGGTTTACTGTATTGGACAATTGTGTGATTTTATCTTTGTGGCAACAGTTTGGGTAAGGAACATATACAGTATGGGTGTGATGGTTAGGTGTCCATATAGTCTTGGCCATGTAGTGTATGTTGATCAGTTCTGCTAAAGTATTTTTAAGTGCTCAGTTTGTACCACTGAAATACTCTTCTAGGCATGCATCCGGGCCTGTTTATTAAACATCAAGATTTAGAAACTGAACATTCCAAATAAAGTGAAACAATCTTCATAGACTAGACAATACACTGTATACTAATCATTAACAACTTATCTATCCGAATACATTGAAAAAAGGACAATAGTCCGTAGATAGTGTATGGATTATCTACTACACATCAAAAACAACTGACATTGAGAATTTGGTTGATGACACCTGACAGGTTGTTGACAATCCATAGCTGATTTGTTGCCTCTTTACAAGAAGATGCTATCTAAAAGAAGATGCTGTTTACTTGTTTATTTTCCTCAAAATTTCTCCCTAATTTAGTCATATCCAATTCCCACCCATCAGATAACTCTCCCCTGTCACATGACATCACCAACCAGGGAGGGCAAAGGCTATCACAAGCTTCCTCCAAGGCATGTGAAGCCAGTCAACCATCTCCTAACGAACTGATTGCACATGTAGCACTAGGGGGCAGTGTAACACACTTGGTAGCACTAGCACAGATGCCCACAGTTGTACTTGACTGGCACAGGCTAGTTTTGTTGCATAGAGCTCCCAGCTACGGATGGCTATAGCATCCCCAGGATTCGAACTCACAATCTCCCAGTGATAGGGTGGATTCATTTCTGTTTCACCACTCAGGAGCAAAAGACTGCTTTTATTAATGTTTCAAAAGTTTTGAAATCACTGAAAGCTCAACGGTCTCAGTTCATCCCTCCCCTACATTATACTTCGATTTCTTTTTGCTTAGCCTACCCTTTGTGGTCTCTCACCATTGTCACTAAGGACATGAGCTTTTAGCATGATAGAGGTGCTTGGTCAGAAGGTCTCGGTAAGCTACATCAAAAACAGCACATTTGGAAAAACAAGAAATGAACTAATCTGGGGGAATGGAAGATTTTCAGTGTATCTATGTGTGCATGTGCGTGTGTTTGAGAGAGTGCAAATGACCAGTCTGACCCTTCCGGCTTAAGTACTTCCTCCTACTCCCTTTCTAGATTACTGATCTATCATCCATGACCAATTACTGTACCAGTAAGAAGCCAGCAAAAAATGAAGAATGAGGCTCTTAGAACCACGAAAGGAAGATGACACATTGTGCTGTCACATAATCAATCAATATTTCAATAAGCAGGAGTGGAGAACGAGGTGTGGGTTTGATGAATCACCAGACATGTGTGATATGAAGACCCTGCGGGCTTGATGACATCTCACTGTTGTTAGGCTGAGTGCTATGGGTCATTATGCTGAAGTATGATATTGGGGAATACCACACAATGTTAAACGAACCTTGTGGTCATGACTAACACCATTGTGAACACTGTATTAAACAGAATTTATTAAAAGAGTCTGTATCACAGCAAACCGTTCCCAGCATGTCATGCTCACTCTCTTAACTACCTGAATTATTCATATTGCGTAGACAATGACATTTAACAAAGCAGTTTTTTTTTTTTTTTACTGCAATGTAGTGCTGACAATTTTGCAAACAGGAGCATCAAATTATTTGAGCTATGTAGTTTGGATGTTAATGATGTTACAACATCCTCACATCTGCGCTCACCTGGTCACTCCAACACATTTACACCTTCCAACACACACACACACACACACACACACACACATGCACAGACAGGGCTAAATAAACTTATCAGCTGGGAAAATTTTCATAATACAGGGTAGAGAAAAACAATAAAATAACGGATGCTTTTTAATTTCCTCAAGCTCAACATCCCCAATTCATTAAGGAATTATAAGAACAAATTCTCTAAATGACTCTAAAAAAAAAAGAGCTCTTATCTGAAGACTCCTTAGGCACTCACACACATACACAAATGCTTATGCATGGAGCAAATGGCTCAGAAATGGGGCAAAATAATCAAATAAATAACCAATTAGGCCAGAAGTAGGCCAAGTCATAAAACAAACACCTAATTGGGTTGAAACTCAAAGTGGCATAAGGGCAACAGAGCTGGAGTACCTTTCTAGTTAATCAGCACAGTGCATGTGGCTGATCAGCCCTTCACCTGTATCACCAAAGTGAAGAGCATATGAAGGTGAACTAGATTCAAACACACACACACACACACACACACACACACAAAGAGAGAGAGAGAGAGAGAGAGAGAG
This sequence comes from Synodontis membranacea, assembly GCA_025674565.1. Lineage (NCBI taxonomy): Eukaryota > Metazoa > Chordata > Actinopteri > Siluriformes > Mochokidae > Synodontis > Synodontis membranacea. The sequence goes on along the minus strand of JAOVYU010000056.1, from coordinate 14,978,573 downwards.
AGGGAGAGAGGGAGAGAGAGAGAGAACCATGAAAATTACTATGCATTATGAATATAAATGGATCTAGCATCATGCACATCTTTTTCTCATCCCCAAACATCCTGGTGTGTGTGTACAGGTATGTGTGTGTGTGCGTGTGTGTGCGTGTGCGTGTGCGTGTGTGTTTGTGTGTGTGTGTGTGGCAGCAGCAGCACAGCATGACCTGTAGTTTTCTGAAGCATGTCACAACAAAGCATAGAGACTTTCTTACAGACAGTCAGCCTGTTAGAAGCCCTAATCTAAGCTTCCTTGATATGTTTATCTTGGTCTATCTACCCTTCACCAACTCCATACACCATACCCACAAACCCATATACTGCATATAATGTCATTAGCTGAACCTTGTCATTGATTTGAACTTTGAATAAATATGTACCCTGGGCTCATTTTGTCATCAAACTAACAAAGTTATTAATATATATCATTGTTGCCAGATTTGATTGGCTGGTTCCAGCCTGAACACAGTATAAAACCTAAAATTAGCACTACATAATCCAACTTAACTGTAAATAATGACATGGATACTTTGGTAGAATTGCATATTTCATCTATTAAAAAAAAAGGTTACTATAAAAGAAATAAATAATTAAAAGTGAAAAAACACACATTGTGAGCAAATTTTTAATATGCACTGGTGTGTTTTTAGTGATTAGTAATTAATCTAACTGGTTCATATGTTTTGTTTCGTCCTATGAAGATTTTGCCAATAAATTTACATTTATTCATGAATTTACATCATATTGACCAAGAAATGTAATTTCCTTTAAGTGTAAGAAAATTGCTTTTTTTCCCCCTTACTAATTGCTTCTGAGTAGATAAGCAAAATACTTGGAGTACTCTGCAGATTAATTCTTACAAATGCATAGCAAACTATAAAATTTGTTGCTCCTTATTTCATACTGCTTCTTGTGTTTTTGGAAGTTTCGGAAGTGTAACAAAACTTTCTACAAAACTAACTTTTTATCTATTTACTATTTAATTAATGTATTTATTTAGTCATTTATTCATTTATTTATTTATTTTTTACAGCATTTGGTGGATCAGCATTGCAACTATGTTTTGTGTGTGTGTAAAAGTCAAATTGTTTTTCTTTCTTTCTTTCTTTTTCAGAATGAACAGGGAAAAAACCTCTCCAATAGTACTCTGTTTCATCTTTTATTACTGTGCAGGTTAATTTTGACATATAAATAAAATTACTGAAGCTTTAACTTTCAGAAAAGACTATGCAGTCAGTGTGTGTGTGTGTGTGTGTGTGTGTGTGTGTGTGTGTCTTATTAAGCAGTACACTCCGCTATACTACACCATAACCACATAATTTTCCTTAATTAAGTTATTCTTTGTTACCTTGTTTGGTAGCACTTTATTTGTCTGGTCCCAATTAGACACGCTACAAACCATCTGTAGACTCTCCTGAAGCAGCCTATTAACTGAATCTCAACATGTCTAATAGTTGTTCATGTATCTTTCAACAGCATGTCAGAAAATGCATCAGTGAAATCCACATGGACTGAATTTGAAATTATGATAGGACAAGGGATGAGTTAATAGTCTACAGCTGATCTGCTGAACGTCATAAACTAGAAACTGGACTATCCAAATGAAGTGAAAGAAAAAGTTGGGACAAATGATGAAGTTGGCAAGCTACGGTGTATGTGCAGTACTGTATATCGTCTAAACATCAACAACCGCAAGTTGGTGTAAAATTTTGATAGGCTGGTGTGACCCACTGTTTTAACTGGGTTAGATTGGACTTCAGGCTTATATGAACATATATGAAGGCTGAATATGAAATGATCACAGTTATGTAAGCCACTCAAGCGTGTAGGAGCATGAACACACTAAACTTGGGCTTTGGCAACAGGCATTAGTTTCTTCTTCTTTTCCTTTTTCTTTTTTATTCCTCCTTATCTCTACTCTCTTACAGTTCACTGTAATGCCATTCTGTTGTTCATTGGCTTCTCTGATTTCCACTTGTTGAATGCAGGGTTCTGGAATGACTTGGTGTTACTTCAGGTAAAGCCTTTGTGAGCCACAATGAGTCCATCAAGATTTCTGCTCAATATTCTACATCAATGCTCATCACACATGCCTAGAATCATGGAATAAGAAGTTCTCCATTTATCTACATATATTTATCTTCATAAAATCCTTTAAGAATTTAACACATATTGAATTATATTTATTAATTAAATTTCATTTTGAAAATTATACATCTGAAAATGCATTAATGCCGTTTAATCAAAATGGGCTTTTAGAACTTCATTAAGATGCTGGAACTCTACCAGTTTTGCTACTAGCATTGGTCAAATATTGTTATGTAATTCTTAAAACAACAACAAAAAAAAAGGATATATTACAGATGCTAACAAAACGTTGTCTCTTTGACAAAGGCTCTATGTAATGTGCTCCAAGCAGTGGCGGCTGGTGAAAAAAATTCTTGGTGGGGCTGATGTACCAATAGATTTCCCTTCCTAGTCCAGTATAAGCA